>JAECUM010021360.1:0-17440 GCA_016617855.1 Megalonaias nervosa | reverse complement strand
TTGTTCGTTATTCTGTTTAAATAACATTTATTTTCAAAATGTTCAACATGCGAATGATCGTTCCACTGGTTTCAACAACCATCACGTGTACGCGAAAACATCTGTGTATTACGTCACTGCTTTTTGTTTTCTTGATGAGTCTGGTTTCCGGAGTGGTATTTAATAGTGTTCTGCCAAATCGGGAGTAAAAAGAGCGGGAAACTAGACTAACTGTCGATACACCACTAAACAAGGTTTCTTTTTTTCAAAAACAAGCGAAATTTATTTCGTGGGACAATCGTCTACGTCGAATCTAATTTTTTTTTATTGTTCAATTAGTACAGTATTGATGTCATGATTTCATTGGAAGTAATAATGAAACTTCTTATCATCCTTGAGGATATCTCCAAATGCCAGTTCAAGAATTCTTTGAAACTCGCTTGCCCACAATGGTCCCTGTCTGTGAAACCAAGCTCTTTATTTTACGAAATATTCATTTCGCTTGGTTGCCTTGCTATATTTGATCATAGTTACCAATGAGTCGGTTAATTTAAGGTAGTTTCTGTTACATACACAATAACATTTATAACAGTGATTGATCAAATGAAGTGAGTTCACCCGACATACGACGAGGGCCGCTAGATTTTACGTTTGTAGGATTTTCGTGCCTTTTAACTTTTCTTTTATTCCAGCTCATTTATTTGATTCAAAAGACATAATTAACGTGATAACACAAAGGAGGCCAGCTTTTAATTCAGTACAACATTAGAACAAATACTTCCGCAAGTCAGTTATCAAAACACGGTCGGTACCTAATAAAGTTCTCAGAGAAACGCTCGCGGACATAGCTGTTACGGTAGATTGACACATTTTACGTTTAATTACAAGAGGACACATTGCATTTATGATGATTAAACTTAAAAGGAACTAAAAGATAGAACTAGAACATAAATTTCAATTGATAAAAAAATTATTTAATATGTATTTATTAAAGTACTGCCTGCACTCGGCATAAGTGACATTTTCATTGATCGAAATTTCCTTACATATCGTTAATTGCGGTGTACTACTGTTTGGAAAGAAAATGTAAAAAAGTCTATGACGTATGTTTAAATTTTGATATTTCATAATGTTGATTAAAATTTCAGGTCCTATCTACCGTTTTCGACGATAAAACGAGCGATATATCAAAGTTTCCGTTACTAATTTTGATCGCGATTGTCTTCAAGTTCAATAAATAGGGATCAATTTTTTGGGTATTTTCTGATTTAAAAAATGGGATCCACGCCTGACCCCGCGTTATCAGCGGGTTCGCGAGTTATCAGGGCTCAAGTTATCGAGGGAGTGGTGTAGTCAGAATTCATTATTGTGAACCATGGTGTATGCTGGTGGCAGAGTGATTCCTGAATTTGCTGTTTATGTTCGTTGTTTATGTAATCTGATTCCAGCTGTCTGCTAAGATCATGGTATAAATTCTTCAACCTTAAATGCCATATATTTTGAGGAGTCTGTCTTTTTATACCATTTATCTTTTATTTATTGATAATTTATTTTTTCTTTCTTTATACTTTTAAGTCTTTATTTACATATTTATTTTTCATCTTTATCTGATAGGACTACATGTCTTCCTTTTATGTGGAAGTTTGAATATATATTTATTAGAAAGTTGTACCTTAACCATTAATGCTACCAAATTAACTTGATTCTATGTGGTGGGCATGATTCTGCAGATGTGCCATACATACATGCATACTTGCATACATACATACTCTAAGCTTTTATTCATATTCTGTAGCACAGAAATGGAAGTCCAGTAATGTCAGCATTGTTTTTTAATAAGTATACCACTTTTAAATGATATACTTTTATTCATAGTCCATGCAACAAAATTCAGTGTTTCAAGAATGAAGGAAAGCATAACAAAAAAGCCTGTTTGCATAAAAGGAGAAAATTCAGGTTCGGTAACCATATTTCATTTCTTAATTACTTCCAACAGAGGGAAGAGTCTCTTGTGTGAAAAGATCAAAGTTAACAGCTGTTGATAGCATTTACAGAGAGTGGCAGAACAGTGATTTTGCCTGAGATGGTAAAACACACGGGGTATTTTGTTGGACTAAAATTATAAAACTAACCTGACTGAAATCTGATGTGTATGCCTATCAAACTAAATGACAGCAACTGTTGTGTGAATGGGATCCCAATTATTGTCTAGTTGTAGAATTAATGTAGACAAATCATGTCTGGAGAAAATCCAGTCATAGATTAGCTATATCAGAACTGGTTCATGCAGTGAGAATTCTTTGCCTTATAACTACTTATATCTAGCAGTAAAAGTAAACAGATGGCTATTAAATACTATATGTATTATTTATAAGCTGCTTGAAGTAAATTATCAAATGAATTGCCATGTAACACTGAAATGGATAGTGAGAGACTTTGACATTGATGAATTAGGCAATTCCATGGACAACAGTTATGAAACTGAGAGTAATAATGTTTTAGAAACATCATTAACGAACAATATTCTGTGTGGCAGGATGACATCTCCATAAATATTGATGTTCTGGGAACATCATCTATTGACAAATTGGGAAGTTCTTTGCAAGAAGATCTCTCAAAACATCATGATGCTTTAGATACATCAGTGGCAGATGAATGTGGCACTTTGCAAGATGATAACATGACCAAGAAAGATGATGTTGATGCATTTGGATTATCAGTAACTCCTACAATGACAGCTGATTCAAGCAGTTGCTTTCTGGATATAGAATCAATACAGATGGTGTGTGTGTGTGTGTGTGTGTGTGTGTGTGTTGGCTTTTTAACGTAGCTTTAATGATTTTTCAGTCATATCACTACGATGTCTGCAGTGGGACAGTTTATAGTGATGTCTAGCACTGGGGTATGATGCCGCAGACATGTAGCATCATGTCCCACCCAGTCACATTATCCTGACACAAGGTCAACCAGTCATAAACACTAACCTCCTAATGCTGAGCACCAAGCAAGGCAGCTGCATGTACCATTTTTATAAGTCTTTGGTATGACTTGGCCAGGGTTCGAACCTGCGACCTCCTGCATCAGAGGCGGTTGCTCTAACCACTAGGTCACAAAGTAGTCCAATACAGATGTTGTAGTTGCTGTAGGGTTTAACACCATTTTTCAGCACACGATAGGCTATACATGGCGGCCAGTATTAATGGTGGAGGAAGAACCCGGGAAAACCCCGGAAAGAACCACCAACCCACGAAAAGCTACTGGCAAGCTTTCTCACATACCCACCCAATACAGATGGAAAATCTGCCACTGATTAAAAAGGATCAAGGTACCGTATTTACTCACCTATAAGCTGAGTCAACCTACAAACACCAAAGACCTTGGTATGCCATAACATAATGCACCTGCAGATCAGGGTCTATGCTGTTTGTTCTACTGATTACTCCTAGCAAACTGCAGAGACCAAGATCTGCTGGTGCATTATGTTACAGTTGATCTGGGTCTGTGCAGTAAACATTTGGTCTTATAAGTGAAAATATATGGTACATGTCATGTGCCAAAAAATGCCTAAACCTTAACTGACATGTATTTTGACGATTCTTTCTTTTCTACTTGTAATTAATTGTAACATCTCTCATACTTGATTTCAGCTGTAGCAATTATATTATTTTACATGACTCTACAATATCCTACTTCTGATTCAAATTTGTTATCATTTGCTATTTGACCAGGATGATGAAGTCAAAGGTCATGTGAAATAATTGAGTTTTGTTTATCTAGGTGTGTGTAGATTTTTTAAGGTTCTTCTTGTATCAATGTTTTGTTCACCAATTAGCATACCCACATCAAAACTAATCAGAATTTTTTTTATCAGTTTGTACTTTTCAATTCTAGCATTCATTTCAAGCCTAAAATATGAGGAGTGTGGGCACAACTTAATGCACGTGATACATTTATCAACTTAACTGTTCTTTTCATCATCATATAAAAAGGTATGATGTCAGTTATTGTTGATATATTAACAGCTCTCAATAATTTCTTCATGTAATTCCTGTAGCAGCCTTATTTAGAAGGCTAGAAGAAATTATCATAATAATAATAATAATAATGTTGACTTGGTACAGTGCCTAATATTTTTAAGCTCTAGAGTATTAGATAACACATAAAAACATATACAACAAGCAGCTTACAAAACAAATACCATAAATTTACAAAACAAAAACATGCTGACGATAATTAAGGAAGTAAATATTATTAAGTCTTCAAGTGTGTTCTTGTAGTCAAAATTGGTGAGTTTTAAGAGCGCTCATGAAAGAGAACACATTGTCCATTTTGTCTAAGATCTATGGGCAATTCATTTCACGTAGCTGGGCCTGGTACACAAAAGAACGTTGTCCATATCACTTCATTTTAGCAGGGGGAACAATGAGAATACAAGTGTAGGAAGGGGGGCCCCAAGTGGCTGAGTGGTCTAAAGCGCTTACCGTTACGGATCAGTGCCATCTCACCTCTGTCTGCATGGGTTCGATTCTCAGGCTCGGCCAATGTGGGTATGTGAGAAAGCTTGCCAGTAGCTTCTCGTGGGTTGGTGGTTCTTTCCGGAGTTTTCCCGGGTTCTTCCTCCACCACTTGTGCTGAAAAATGGCTTTTAACCCTATAACAACAACAACAACAAGTGTATGAAGAGTTGTGTAGGTTTCTTGATGTGGAGTATACATGGGTGAGGTCAGATAGGTATATTGGACTGGAGCTAGTAAATGAAATGTAGCATAGTGAACATATTTTGTTTTTGATTCTGGATTGAATGGGTAGCCAGTGAAGGCTACAGAGCATGGGGGAGGTGTGCTCAGTTTTTTATATTCTAAGGATTATCTGAGCTGCCATGTTTTGAACTTTTTCAAGTTTCTGTAGTAGATACTGAGATGAACCATATAAAAATTAATTACAATAGTCCATTCTTAAAAGTACTAACGAAAACAAGTGTTTTAGTGGCATCAGCTGAAAGAAAACTGTGAATAGAGCTGATGCATCTCATCTCCAGATATGCAGCCTTGCATATGTTCATTATATGTTGGTGCAATGAAAGCGTACTGTCAAGAGTGACATCTAGGTTTCATCCTGACTGTGTGACTTTAATGTTGGTATTGCTGATTCTTATTGTTTGAGGTAAAGGATGTGAATGAGAAATTTTTGGTGTGGTGATCAGGATGGTTTCAGTTTTATCATCATTCATATGCAGCTTGTAATATGTCATCCATGACTTCACATCAGAAATGCACCTCTCTATGCATTGGATAGTAGCTTCGACTTCATTTGGGCAGGTAGATTTATATATTTGACAGTCATCAATTTACAAATGGTGCGACACTAGAAATCGATTCATAACACTTGACAGAGGACGAGTGTAAAGAATGAAGAGAACAGGACCGAGAAAGAGAGCCTTGTGGAATACCAACACATAGATCAACTGGGCTGGAATGTTTTCCATTTATGGACACAATTTGTGCCTTGCTGACTAATTAGGAATTGAACCATAGTAAGGCTGTATTGTGAATACCAAATTCATGCTGGCGGTGAAGTAATATATCATAGTCGATTGTGCTGCAGACAAGTCAAGGAGGATGAGGACTCAACAGTAATCTTTCCACAATCCAGATCAAAGAAAAGGTCATTAACTACTCAGAGGTGAAGTTTCAGTACTATGATGAGGGCAATATGCAGACTGTACATTGCTAAAAAGACTTTGCATTCAAATGAGATACAAGTTGGGATAAAACATATAAAACATTGACCTGGCAAGAAATTTTTAATGGGTTGGTCTAAAATTCTTCAAACTGACAAAAAGTACATTGATTTCAGGTATTGTCCGAGTCAATCTGGCATAATGATAATATCATAATTATGGTAATTCAAATGAGATACATACTGGCATACAATAACTTTTCTGAGATTTTTTAAATGAATGAGAAGTTAGAAACAGGGTGGTGGTTCTTTAAATCATTAGGGTCAAGTGTCAATTTTTAACAGGTTTTACAATGGGAGTTTTGAAAAATGATGAGAATTTCCTGGATGAGAGAGAAGTATTGATAGCAGCGGTTAGTGAAGGCAATTTTGAATCTAAACACTCAAGCATCAGTGATGTCAGAGTATGATTGAGTTCACATGACTGTGGTGCACTCTTCATCACAAGGCTTTGGGATGCTCTTCCTCGCAAGGCCAAGAAATAAAAATATGTATTTCCGGTCAGGTGACTGTCCCTGTTTTTCATTGCTGACACTAGCACTTCCCTCCTCCCCTCCACTGGGGTAAAAAGAAAATTTCCCAAAATTGATTTGTGCATCTAATTAAGCTGGTTTGTCCCAGTATTTTAAGTGCTTAGTACCTTAGATATACTAATCATTATAATATATATACTTATACATATATATATATATATATATATATATATATATATATATATATATATATATATATATATATATATATGTTTAAAAAACATTTTAAATATTTTCCCCCCAAAAGTCCAGAGAATCATTTGTGCATCGAATTGAGCTGGTTTAGCCCAATACATGAAGTGCTTAGAATGTTATATATACTAATCATAATAATATTTATGTTTAAAAACAAAAAATAATTTTTTTATAGAAATTTTCATAAAACTGATTTGTGCATCTAACTGAAGTGGTTTAGTCCACTACCTGAAGTGCTTAGTACATTATATATACGAATCATTATATTTATATATATATATATAAAATTTTAAAACAAAACTACCTACCTAGCCTGATTTTAAAAACAGTGCAATAGGAAGCACATACAGGAAAAACCTGTTATACCGTGATGCTCAGGGTCCAAAGAATAACGTCGCAATATAGGCAGGATCATGTTAACAAATTTTTCGAAAACCTTTCCCATGGAAAATGTGCATTGAAATTTCAGTGTCATCAGTTTTAACTAACCTCTTGATCATATATCGTTTTGTTTGCCGGGTTTCATCAGACATCGAATATACTTCAGTTTTGAATTGTATACATGCCAATATGGCGGAAACGGTACACGGTGAAGTTAAGGCAACATAAACGCAGTGCTGGAATTAAAAATCTGCTAGGGATAAGAATAATCGACTTTTCCAAGAGCATGTATTTAGGATGTTAAAAAGAGAGGTCACCTTAAGTTAAAAAATGGGAGCCATTTTTACCTGTAAGTCTTTTTGGCCCAATTGTATGTACCAACTCCATAGTGACAGATTCAAATGCTGTTAAAGGTTGCTGTGTATATTCTGTGTCACAACTGTATGGTGAAAATAAGTCAACCGAAATTGTGTTGTCAAGTTTATCTCTAATGGATAGAACTTTGTCACGAATGAAATGTGCCATGTTCAGAAGGTCGACCAGAGAGAATGTTGTTGAAAGTGGTGTACATTTATTCCTTGACATAATTTTGATGTATACAAAACCTTTGTCCAGAGCTTCATTTTGATAAGTATTGTTAATACTAAGCTTTAATAATTTATTGTTGCACGATTTTTTGGTAGGGGATAAGGGATGTTCATTGTTTCAATGTCATATAAGGTGCAAAAACAAAATTCTAATTTTCTTATATTTTTTCATTGGAAACAGAGCATTATTACAAAAGGATTTTGAGATTTAGAATGTAAAAATGCAACATTAACAATTAATATTATGGCATAGCAATAAATTTTGGACTTGTAGTAATACACATGGTACCAACTAATGGTTTTGAAGATCAAAACAATGGTACTGAACTATTACCTTGGAAATAGGGTAATATAACTGCAATATTAACAAAGTAGTAAAGCATCAGCAAGAAATATCACTACAAGATGGGTTTCAGGAGTAAAATTGTCGTCATGTTACAATATTAACAAAAATCATTAATACATATCATTAAACTTCATTCTTGTAGCAAAATTACTACATAAGGTTTTTGAGAAGAGAAAATCAGTGTTCCGCTCTTGCCTGGAAACTTATAGGGTCATCCTACTACATGGATTTCAGGCAATATAGTATTATTATTATTATATCAGATTTGGAGATCGCATACTCAGTGGTACACTGTTACCTTGGAAACAGGGTAATATTACTACATGGGTTCTGTGATTACCAATGTAGTGTTGTTACAACATCAGGATTTTGGAGGTCACAAAATGAGTGGTACACTTTCACATCAAAATAGGGAAATATTACTTCATGATTTTGGTGTTTACCAATGTAGTATTCTTATTACAGCAGGGTTTGGAGATCACAAAATCAGTGTAGCATTGTTCCCTGCGAATAGAGTAATTTTGTTTTTACATGGGTTTGGTAATTAGCAATGTAGTATCAGGTTTTGGTTATCACAAAAGCAGTTTTACACTGTCACCTGGAAATAGGGTAATATTACTACATGAGTTTGGGAGATAGCAATATAGTATTGTTACTCAAGCAGATTTTGGTGATCACAAATGATATTTTCACTGTCACCTGGAAATAGCATAATATTACTACATGAGTTTGGGGGGATAGCTATATAGTATTGTTACTACATCAGGTTTTGGTGGTCACAAAGCCGTTTTACAATGTCACCTTGAAATTGGGTAAAGTTACTTCATGTGTTTGGAGGATAGCTATGTAGTATTGTTACTACGTCAGGTTTTGGTGGTCACAAAGCCGTTTTACAATGTCACCTTGAAATTGGGTAAAGTTACTTCATGTGTTTGGAGGATAGCTATGTAGTATTGTTACTGCATCAGGTTTTGGTGATTACAAAATCAGTTTTACACTGTCATCTGGAAATAGGATATTATTACTATATGGGTTTAGGGATCAATGTAGTATTATTACTACAGACCTGCCAACCCCAACGAGAGTACTCGAGGGAGATTTTGAAAATTTTTCAGGGAGATTTCAATTATTGTAGGGAGGATTTCATCAAGGGAGAAACATGTTGAACACGTTTACAAAAAGTGAATGGTTTTCAAATAAACATATACTAATTCAATTCTAAAATGGTTTATTTTTTAGATAATAAATAACAATATATAAATAACAGCTTCTTCAGGGGATGAATCCACAAGTTTATAAAAATTTGACACATCCTGGGTGTTCCTTTCTGTGCAGATGTTAAGTGCCTGTGAAATAAAGTACATGAATTTTAAAATACTGACTCAGAAATAAAAGATAACAAAATATAAATTGCATTCATTCACAAAACTGAATTGCATTTAATGTTTCTTACTTTTTATTAAAACTTCAGGCACAATTAAGTATTTGTTTCTCTTCCCGATCTTACATATATATTAGGCAGGTAGATGTAGTTCTTAGGAAAGAGCTGATAAATCTAAATTGTTAAAGTACATTTTTGGGTTTACGGCTAAATAATAATAATAATAATAATAATAATAATAATGAAGTGTTAGTATTTTTATTATCTGCAGATGTATTATTCATTTGTCGTTTATTCAACTGTACCTGATTAAACCGATCTATCAGTGGATCCTAATTTCGCTAAAGATAATCATAATTTTAATGCTGGTACTCAAATTACAATTTTCAGCATACAATTAAGGCCATAAAAATAAACAGTAAGATTAAAAACTTACTTTGTGACTGGACGACAATCATCGCGCCCGCCACTGGCAACACTGAAACATGAATTGCACGTCTTGCAAAACTCTGTATGTTTATCATTTCCAAGAGTCAGGCATGGAAATTCCAGGCTATAAGAAGCTTGGAAAGAAGTTTTATATTTTTTTTTACTTTCCAACTTCATCCGAATCTCCCTTTCTTTTAGACATTGTGGAAGAGATCACCAAACATATAGATTCAAGTTTGCGTACTTTTCAAAGAAGTTATGCGCACTTTCGGTCTTACACGCTGGGGAGTTTCCAAAACATTTTTCGTTAAACGAAACGAAGTTTTCCCGATATTTTTTGACGAAAAGAATATTTTTCCGGGAGAAAAAGTAATAATGCGAGAGTGCGGGAGGTGCGGTTGAAT
The DNA here is from genome assembly GCA_016617855.1 of Megalonaias nervosa. NCBI lineage: Eukaryota > Metazoa > Mollusca > Bivalvia > Unionida > Unionidae > Megalonaias > Megalonaias nervosa. The sequence continues at coordinate 7,466 of JAECUM010021360.1, read as the reverse complement.
TCAGGGAGTCTCCCGCAAAAAACGGGACGGTTGGCATGTCTGTTACTACAATAGGTTTTGAAGATCATACATTCACCACTTACCTTGAAAGAGCAATGTTACTACTGGTACATGCGTTTGGTGAAAAACAATGTAGCATTGTTACTACATTAGGTTTTGGAGATCACAAAACCAGTGCCTGGAAATAGGGTAATGTTTCTACATGGGTTTTGGGGAAGCCTATGTAGTATTGTTACTACATCAGGTTTCAGAGATCACAAATATGTGCTTGGAAATAGGGCAATGTTACTATATGGGTTTGGAAGAATAGATATGTAGTATTGTTACTACATCAGGTTTTGGAGATCACAAAATCAGTGTTTGGAAATAGGTAATGTTACTACATGGGTTTTGGAGGGTGGCTGTGTAGTATTGTTACTACATCAAGTTTTCTAGGTCACAAATCAGTGCCTTGAAATAGGGTAATGTTACTACATGGGTTTGGGGATAGCAGGAGAGCTTTGTAGTATTGTTACTACATCAGTTGTAGTATTGTTACTACATCAGGTTTTGGAGATTACAAAACCAGTGCCTGGATATAGGGTAATGTTACAAAATGGGTTTGGGGGGATGCTATGTAGTATTGTTACTACATCATGTTTGGGAGATCAAAAAAATTATGTGCTTGGAAACAGGGTAATGTTACTACATGGGTTTGGGGGATAGCAGGAGAGCTTTGTAGTATTGTTACTACATCAGTTGTAGTATTGTTACTACATCAGGTTTTGGAGATTACAAAACCAGTGCCTGGATATAGGGTAATGTTACAAAATGGGTTTGGGGGGATGCTATGTAGTATTGTTACTACATCATGTTTTGGAGATCAAAAAAATTATGTGCTTGGAAACAGGGTAATGTTACTACATGGGTTTGAGGGATAGCAGGAGAGCTATGTAGTATTGTTACTACATCAATTGTAGTATTGTTACTATATCAGATCATGGAGATCACAAAATCAGTGCCTGGATATAGAGCAATGTTACTAAATATGTTTGGGAATTAACAATGTAGTACTGTTACTATAGTAAAATTCCTTTAAAAAGGACAAGCAAGCAATTTCTTTTTTATTCTGACAACCATTTCTGGAACAATTAAATCGATTTATTTATTTTTTTAAAAATAACTGAAACAGTACATGTTCTGACCGTAAAGCGTTCAACACCATGAATAGTCCGAGTTTCCTCGGACCCTTGCCACCCCATTTTTCATATTGGGATATTTATGTTGGGGTGTCGGGTCAGAGTCATGTGACTCGGAATGCAAATGGCCAGTTCCAGGTCAAATTTCACCAACGCTGCAGTTTCATCTTGTCTGACAGCATATTAAAGACATAAAGAATGCTATGCTCGCAATGTCTGAAAAAATAAATCATATTCCTATCGATTTCATGCAGGTATATCTCTATGAAAGGACATTAAAATTTGCTAGGCCGGCTAGTAAGCGGCTACCCTATGCCGACACCAAATGGTATCAACGAATTCCAACTTTTCGATAGATAGTGGACTCTGACCCTATGCCCCAACATAAATGTCCAAATATGAAAAATGGGGTGGCAAGGGTCAGAGGAAACTCGGACTCCACCATGAAATATCATTATTGATTTTCGAACTGCCATAAATCAGCTCTGCAGGCTTCCAATATGCAGATTTGATAAATTTGTAAACACTTAATGCAGCTGCTATTTTATGCTGACAGGACACCGCTACTTGTCTTTTTCTATGTAGCATTAGAAAATGTACATGAATCTATACATTGCTTTGATGTTTTGAATTGCTTGGACGCTTAATGATTAAAAAAGTATATATTTTTCATGTTAAATACGTATAGGTTAGTGACTGAGTATTGGAAATATTGATCCAGAGCGCATGTGGCAAAGGATGCCCTAGCTTACGAAGGCATCCAACGCCACACGAACGAGGGCCCATTATTTTTAAATACTCGGTCAATAACCTTTTTATTATATACTTAGAAACAATCAGATTAATCGTTCTGTTATATGTAAATAATAATACATTTGAAACAAAAAATGGTTTATTTTATTTCATATTTTACGTGTTCTTCAATTAATGAATGAAACTTAAGCACCACGCATTAATATACACTATTTTATTGCTATGAAGTGCGTCAGCAGTGAACAAAAAATCTTTGCTTGCTAAAGAGAATGGAAATGTTATGTAGCCAAAGAAAAACAAATTAATATTGATACGAGAAACAAATGATGAAATGTTTTTGTGTCCTGTGATCTGCATGATTTAATTTGGTGGCACACCGGATTTTGTGAGTGTGGTAACTGATGCTTTCCTGATTCGCAATTTTATTCTAAGTCCCGCGATTTCACCAGAAACCTTCACCAACGTCCCCAGGGTATTGTGTTCCATCGGTCTTGGATAATACACTAAAATAAGGATCGATATTCATTTTGAAGTCGCGGTGTTTCAAAAGATTCCAAGTAGGGTATAAACCTATGTTATAGCAAAAATCGACAGCTACGTCACAGCACGCTCATGATTATTCATATCTGTACCACGTGATCCAGCCTCATACAAACAAATCGATGGCGTCCACTCAAGCTTTTCAAGAAATTAATTTAACTTCTGAACATGTTTCGGGTCATACAATCAACACTGATCAACTTGATGACTACGGAAATCTTCAATTAAAATCTCTTTATTCTTCAGAATAAATATTTTTAGAAGTTTGTGTTCTTTCATTTTTCTAAAATGCATGTTGAATACATTTGTCTTCATTTTCACAAAAAGTCATGCAACCAACGCAAATCATTGGCGTAGTATCGACGGCTAACCGAATGGTAACTTTGAGTGGGTGTGATGGCTATTTTGTTCTCGGGCATCAATTTCTTTCGGCACACTAATCCACACGCTTTAGCTCTGGTAGAAGCTTCCTTCAAAGGATTGATACCTCCGTGATTCAGAAATAACTGATGAAATTTTCGACAGCAACGGCGTAAAATATCCACACCGTATCGGCAAAATGTTAACATTTCTTCCTGAAAGTCAAACGGGTTTGAAGAGTGAGTTTGGTACCAAGCGTAGAATGTTACTCGTTGTTCTGCGTGCATGCCGTCGTGTCGCAATAGTGAACACCGGCCAAATGCAGGAGCACATCGAGTTGATTAGCTTCATTGCTGAAACAGTGCAGAAAATAACCTTTGGCTATTTCTGTCATTCCAAATGTTTAAGACATTCTTCTGAAAGACATGACCAAATAACTCACACCCACTCAAAGTTACCATTCGGTTAGCCGTCGATACTATGCCAACGATTTGCGTTGGTTGCATGACTTTTTGTGAAAATGAAGACAAATGTATTCAACATGCATTTTAGAAAAATGAAAGAACACAAACTTCTAAAAATATTTATTCTGAAGAATAAAGAGATTTTAATTGAAGATTTCCGTAGTCATCAAGTTGATCAGTGTTGATTGTATGACCCGAAACATGTTCAGAAGTTAAATTAATTTCTTGAAAAGCTTGAGTGGACGCCATCGATTTGTTTGTATGAGGCTGGATCACGTGGTATAGATATGAATAATCATGAGCGTGCTGTGACGTAGCTGTCGATTTTTGCTATAACATAGGTTTATACCCTACTTGGAATCTTTTGAAACACCGCGACTTCAAAATGAATATTGATCCTTATTTTAGTGTATTATCCAAGACCGATGGAACACAATACCCTGGGGACGTTGGTGAAGGTTTCTGGTGAAATCGCGGGACTTAGAATAAAATTGCGAATCAGGAAAGCATCAGTTACCACACTCACAAAATCCGGTGTGGCACCAAATTAAATCATGCAGATCACAGGACACAAAAACATTTCATCATTTGTTTCTCGTATCAATATTAATTTGTTTTTCTTTGGTTGCATAACATTTCCATTCTCTTTAGCAAGCAAAGATTTTTTGTTCACTGCTGACGCACTTCATAATAGTAAAATAGTGTATATTAATGCGTGGTGCTTAGGTTTCACTCATTAATTGAAGAACACGTAAAATATGAAATAAAATAAACCATTTTTTGTTTCAAATGTATTATTATTTACATATAACAGAACGATTAATCTGATTGTTTCTAAGTATATAATAAAAAGGTTATTGACCGAGTATTTAAAAATAATGGGCCCTCGTTCGTGTGGCGTTGGATGCCTTCGTAAGCTAGGGCATCCTTTGCCACATGCGCTCTGGATCAATATTTCCAATACTCAGTCACTAACCTATACGTATTTAACATGAAAAATATATACTTTTTTAATCATTAAGCGTCCAAGCAATTCAAAACATCAAAGCAATGTATAGATTCATGTACATTTTCTAATGCTACATAGAAAAAGACAAGTAGCGGTGTCCTGTCAGCATAAAATAGCAGCTGCATTAAGTGTTTACAGATTTATCAAATCTGCATATTGGAAGCCTGCAGAGCTGATTTATGGCAGTTCGAAAATCAATAATGATATTTCCTGATGCTGAATGCTTTACGGTCAGAACATGGACTGTTTCAGTTATTTTTTAAAAAATAAATAAAACAACGTAATTGTTCCAGAGATTCAGATTTTTTTTTTCGTTTGATACTCATGAGATGACTACGTACTGAGAATACGTACTTAGTATTCAATTATTTAGTTATACTCAGTTCAGTGAGAGTGGTTGAGAAGAAATAGTGATTTATTTGCTTGTTAGATCTGGCAAAGAGGAAAGTCTGTAATTTAGACAGTCAATACTTATTGGATGATGTGAATTTATTCAAGAACCTGGATATTTAATTAATTCTATCAGATTAAGTGAAACTTCCAAGGACATCAGTGATATTCTACGTTCCCGGGATTACATTGAAGTAAAAACAGGTGGGTTTAGAACTGTAATAATTCAGCTGTGCTTGAACGGTAACACATAAACACTTTAGAACCTTCATTCGGAATACCTTTGAACAGTCTTCGGATTAGCAAGAAATTGATAGTATAACTTAGGATAATATTATAGGAATTCATGTACTTTAAGTTATTTTTAATTCTTTCACTTGTTTCATTTTATATTTTATTGAAATAAATTCATATTTTGGAAAATCAAATGTTTGTTGGGTTTACCTTGCCTTGTTACTTAAGTTTAGTTTAAAGTCGCTGGACGCAACACCATATTTCAAAAGCCAGGATAATGTAGTATTTTAACTGTATAACCATATATAAACTATTGACCCAACGAACAAATGTTTTATTATGTCGATCTTACCTATTTGACAATAGTTGGAGAAACAAATTATTTCCCAAAATTCAAGGAATAATGAATATGCCTATTGTTTTGCTCATAATCAAACATGCCCGAGATTTCAATGATATAAATATATTAACCTATCTTTATCAAAACTGGATGAGAAATAGCTAAAACATCTGGTAATCATATGCAAGATCATCTCCTCTCATTAATATTAGCCGATCTCATTAATTTACAAACTGTAAAAAAAAAACAAAAAAGAAAACCTAAAAACAAAAATATAATGCCGTTATTAGCTTCTTTACCAACTGGAGCAAAATCTCATTAAAATCAATCTCCAGAATGTTAAAAATCTCATCCAATCAGATACAAGATTATCTTATCAATATGCATAGACTTTGCCCATGATAAAATTCCTCTCACATCTTGGTAAAATAAAACTACTGAGCAACTTTGACTAGGATCTGATGAGAAATAGTAAGAGTATGGAATACTAACAAATGTAAACAATCAAATGCAAGATCATGTCGTTTAAATGAATTGATATCAGACATAGTTATGCCAAACAGAGAAACAGAGATCCTAATAACACAAGTCTGACGAAAATTAATTGAAATTTCAGCCTTGAGAGTGGTAATAAACTCTGCCACGCCGATCAAAATCAAGATCAACTCATAAATATGCGTAGGTTTCGCTCACAAGACTCATTGGCAGTTTAATAATATTAGCATATTTACCTTAAGTATACTTGAAATTAGGTGTCAGAAACACCACCTCTCGAGTGGAGTCAAGACCAGCGAATCAGATTCAGGATCACCTTATTACAATGAATAGATCTTTACCAATACTAAAACTCTTTGGATATCTTGATGATATAAGCCTATTAAGTCTCATAAAAATATGATCAGAAATTTATATGCTAAAATGCTGAGAAGCTCATCCAATCAGATGCAAGATCAACTCATTAACATTGAGTGAGTATCGTTCATAACTGCACCCATTTAAGATCTTAGTAATTTGAGTCTTTACCAAGTTTAATAAAAAATCGAATGAGAAATAGTCACAAGACGGGTGTGAAATTCAGCAAATCAGAGGTAATATTATAAGTAGTATAGTGGGGTACCGTAGCGACAATGGGAATTAGCATTACAGACCCCCCCTGGGCCAGTATAGCGACAAGAAGTAGGTCAACACCCTGGGCCTGTATAGCGACAATGGAAAATGGAGTAGAGGGACTAGAACACCCTGGGCCTGTATAGCGACAAGGGAAAATGGAGTAGAGGGACTAGAACACCCTGGGCCTGTATAGCGACAATGGAAAATGGAGTAGAGGGCCTAGAACACCCTGGGCCTATATAGCGACAATGGAAATTTTGTAGAGCGGTGACTAGGAGACTGTGGGTTTGTAGAGCGATAAGCGACAGGTGGCATGACGTCACACTGGTAGCAATGTAGCAAAAAGAGAAGTACTGTGACGTCAAGCTACCTGAGAGAGGGCTATAGACAAACACGAATCAAGAGCGTTCGTGTTTTTTTTAGTAGAGGAAGGGTTTTATATATATTCGTTTAGGGGGGAGATAAAATGAAAATTAAGATCTTTTCGAGGCATTGGAAGTGGCCCTGAAAAGGGCCGTTGGGTTCTTTTTCTTTTATCTTCTCCAGTTCTTCCACCATGTCCTGACTTTTTGAATAATTCCTTTCTTCTTTTCTTCTTCGGGCATCCAGTCAGGATGTCCGAGAGCTCTGAATTTTTGTTGGATTTTCATCCAGTTCTGATTTAGTTTCTCAAACTCTTCTTTCTTCTTTTTGTTTTCCTTTTCCTTCCTCTCTTTTGCCCACGTCTCCTTGATCTTCTTTACTTCTTCTTCCAGTACTTTTCTCATTAGGTCTTCCACTTTCTTGACATTTTCTAAGCCTTTTTCGACAAAAGACCATTCTGTTAAAATGAATGTGTCTTCCAAAAAACACCTTATTTTGGTGACAACATCAAGGGTCTGCTTCAATGTACCTACTCTGACATATTTTGGATAGTTGAAGCCTCTCAACTTATCCGCTTCCTCCACTATTATGCCTTGTAGTTCATAACTTGCTACTTTCATACTTGTCATAAAGTCTAGGCTGACTTCAAACCTCCACTCCATTTGAAGTCTTTCCACCACATGGACTCCATCTATCATCCACCATCAACTGTCTGTCAACTTGTT
>JAECUM010021357.1:0-18122 GCA_016617855.1 Megalonaias nervosa | reverse complement strand
TTGATCATCTGCTTCCAGTAAAAATATTTCTTCAGCATGCTTATTTAACACTATAGATATAACTCCAGAGAAAGCATCGGTTGAATGACGCCATGGAAATGTTGTAGTATAAATTTTAAACTTTGCAGAGCTAAAGATAGACAGTCTATACACACCAGTAACTTGTGCGGTATATCTAATAGTGTTATTTTGCTGTGACCATGTTGTTAATCCTGATGCTACTGTGTACACGACATTGACGATCTGATTGTGAAGGATTTTAATCAGATTAGTTTTTGAACAATATTAGGTATTCCACTAACAATATCATTGAGTTTCATGTTAACGTCGGCTAGTTTTATGTTAACGGTTGGTGGATCACCAAAAAAATTTTTAATGGGTTTGTTTATGTTTCTACGAAAATTTAAAAACGTTTCCACGTGTTTAGTAAAAGTACCATTGAGTGTGGTCATTTCGTCATTGATTGTTTTTAGCGAATTTGTCGTAGGAATGTTGCTATCGTCTACATATTTCTTCGTTGCAGCGTCAAAATCTGATTCTGGTGTTCTAAGATTATTAATACCATTATTATTCATGTTGAGAAATGCACGCATTATACCACCGTTGACTAATACGTACTTAGATTCTTGATCATCGACATATTTTTTTGTTGCGGCGTCTGTATCTACGGTTGGATTTCCAAGGTCTATAATTCTATTTCAATTCATGATAATGCTATCCCTGAATGAATCACCAGCTCGCTTGATAAAATCGTTAACTGACTTACCAGAATCTTGTATTTTACCCTGATCGGAGAAAATAACGATATTATTAACAACTGCGGTAGGAATTCGTACGAGTACATCTGTCAGTTGTATGTTACTCGTTTTTAATCGTCCTTGTTTATCCTGAAAAACAACGATTTCATTTTGATCCACACTTGTAATATTTAATAAATCGTCAATCTCATTTCTGAGTTGATCAAGAGTTGCGTATTTAGATAAATCAACTTGCTTCTGAGCTTTGCGAGATCTTCCGTAAATATCTACCATTATATTTATAAATATCCGTTTAAATGTGACAATGTGGTATATTCATGCACGACTTTATGAGGTGGTTTTGTTGATTTTGATATAGCATCAAGTACATTAAGTACTTCACGACCACATATTGGTGGATCAGCTAGTGTTTGTGTTGGTAACGTTGAATACCAAATTGGAGCAATAATATTGCTGACATAATGAAGAAATTCCTTAGGTGGCACTAATCCATATGAATCGAAATAAATAATTCCACGTGGATCAATTGCATATCCAACCCAATGCGTGCCTGGTCCAGAGTTTTTATCGAGATTAATAATACCAGTTTCAATATTATTCGGTTGTTTTGGTAATTGATCGCGCATAAAAACACCTCTGAATTTTTTTATTTTTAGTTTTTTAGCGGCATTAAGTAAATCAAAATTGGACATAGGCGATATCAGTAAACTGTCCCGGGAAGTCTTAGACCCTTTCCGTACCATGAATATGGGGTCCCGGGAAGTCTTAGACCCTTTCCGTACCATGAATATGGGGTCCCTGGCAATCTTAAACCTTTTCCCTTTTTTTAAATTCCCTGTCCGGTTGCTTTCTTTAATGCCATTCCAGCAGCGATTCCAACAGCACCTAATGCAGCTGCTTTTGCAACAGCTGGGACTGCAGCGGCTATTAATGCTGGTATAGCTGCGAAAGTGGAAATATACCACCTGTCTTAACAGAATCTTTGATGGCACCCGCAGAAAGATTAAGTTTTATACCTTTATTTAATTTTTTGGCTTCATTGAAGTTTCTGAATTGACGCTCGGTCAACGATAATTTATTTGAACCGCTCATCTGTTCTCGCTTTAGCGATATTTTTATTCCACAGTTATTTTTTGATGCTGATTGTAGCTTTTTAATCTGACCAGGAGTCAGGGTAACACTAGCGTGATGATATGATATTATAATTATTATCCTGATTTTAAATCAAGGTGATCTAATTACGTGTTACATATTTTCTACTGGGGCATCAACGACTCTCATTCGTCCACCAACACCTTCAAGTAACATCGTCTTATCGCTGAGTATAACGGCTATTGCTCTATAATTAGCGATAACTCCTCGGTTTACGCGAGCTCGAAAATGTATATCGACTACTGATTGTCTGGTTAAATCTTAATGTTCCAGCGAAAAGTAATAAATCGGATATAAGGTTGTAAAATCTAACTGTGATATTTGTAAATCAGTATCAATGTTCTGATCACGCCCCATAAACGACATAAGACGATGATATACACGTGCTACATGATTTTGATCGAAATTCAATAAAATATCTTCGGATGGTTCTTGATGTCCATTTATCCTCAGAGATACTTCAATAACACCGAGTCTATCAAAAATCATATTACTTTGTGTTTGATTATTTACTCGTGCAGCATTTTGAAACGCGATAAATATATGCCGTGGTGCAGAAACACCTTGCTGTGATGCTATCTGCCAAGTAAATAAACCATTAATGTTACTTTGAAAAGAATCTGTTGTCATTGTCAACCATGACAACGTTGATTTACCACCTTGACTCAGAAAAGATATTAACCGATCTTCTTCAGATATTGTTGGAGTCATCACCGGCATCCATAATGAAAGTTTGGTTAATATCACTTTACCATGAAGTGCTCTAGTTGCAGCATCATCAGCTCCTTCAACGTGCCATATTGCATCATCGTCTGTAGCCTTTCGTACGAGTACAACCGTATGTTTGGCTCCAAAAATGACTTTTCGGACATTTCTGCAGAATCCAAATATGTGTGACAGTGGAATTGCACATGAAAACATTCTATCTTTCAACATTGTTTTACGTGTTGTAAATCCTAAATTAAATTCTGGATTAGCACCATGAACCACCGGCCACACATCAGCATCAGCGGCGTTGACATAGTTTCTAGGTCGTCTTATATTATATTGTATGTTGTTAGGGTGATCAGAAGTGTCCTTTACAAACATCATTGATGGACCGGCTGATCTTGAATAATCATCGCTGTATCGTGCTAGACCCGATATTGTTGTAGCAACATCAATGTCCTTCTGAATTGATTCAATATTTTTACCATCAATCATATAAGTGGCGCTGTCAAATAACGCCATAATACCATTATTAACAAAACCAAAAGCAACATTATTATCGTATTCAGTATTATCCGCTTTAAAAATGTTACCTTCTACTTCAATAAAAGCATCAGCGGGTAGGAAATACCTACTTGTATCCTGAACTTGTAGTTCAATTCGTCCACGCTGATCTGGAATTCGAGCGTCATAAGAATAATATTGATAATCACGCACAGACTCATCCTTGAGTACTGGTGCATCCATGTCAAACGCTGGATCAGATATACGTTTGAACATCTTTATTATAATTATTATCGTCTAAAACGAAGACCACTTCGGGAAGTAAGACCACTTCCTGCTATCAGACTAGCGGTTATATTTTTTTTCTTTTTCTGATAATGGTACATCAGCCAACTCTGCTAGTTTTTGATTAGCAGCTTGATTTATTATTTTACTAATATTTGCAGGCATTACTTCAGTGCTAGGTAATTTTACAGGTTGAGGTCGGACCGCAGATTTGCGTATTAATCGTGTTAGTCTATCTTTGATCGCTGAAAACGCTTTACTAGCGAGATTACCAACAGCACCAATACCTTTCTCACGAATAACATCAATAGCTTTCATCCCCAGTTGCTTTGCAATCAGTATTGCTTTTGGGGCTATCCTTCTAAACAGACCCTGAACAATATCGCCTAGTCCATCTCCGTAGGTTGTTTTGTATACTGGTAATCGTGAATTTATTACCCTGACCATGGTTGGTCCACGTTGATTACTATATACGATCATTTTATTATAGTAGCTGTTATTTAATTACATACTCAGTCACTATAGTAATCATCGGCAATTTCATTAATAAGGGATCGATATACATTAATATCCATAATTCCACCTGTAAATAATCGTTTACAAATATCAGCTGCTTCATTAATTATCTCTGTAGAATTATTACCAGCTCGTTTTCCTCCAATGAGGATTTCTAGTCGATCAACATCAGCAAGGACGTTATTGGGGCAAGTAATAAGGCCACTTCCTAAACCACTTCCAGTTGCTCCAGGAGTATCATAAAATACTTCTTCTTCTTCTTCCTTACCTGTTGTTTGGGCTGGTTGTAGTTGTTGTGGTCGTGGTAATTTAAGTTGTGGTGATTGTGGTAATGTTGCAAATTCTTCTTTTGGTTGTTTTTGTTGTTGTTTTTGTTTTTGTTTTTCTGTATTTCTTAATTCAACTATTCTACTAATCTCCCTGTTATATTCCCTATAAAGTGGATCATTTTGACTAACTCAATTCACATCATTATATATGTTAAATATTGCTTTATTCCAGTCAAAACGGCTTTTAAAATAATCAGCGTGATCAGGTTTTAGTAATCTAGATCTGTTAGCAAAAGTACTTTCAGCAATATTAGCCAAATCTGCTAGGTTTTTAATTTCGTTTTGAATTAACTGAACATTTTCTGGAAGAAATTTATCTGCTATTTTAATAACTGATTTTTTTTTGTTTGGGTTCTGGTGCTTTAGCGCCCTCAGATTCTAGTGCTTCAGGTATTGGTTGTATTTGTTGAGCAGCAGCTGGAAGTCCACGTAAAATTCTTTTTGTCTGTTTTGTTCTTTTTGCTATTTTTCCAGTTGCTTCAGCGGTTTTTTCTAGCGCAGCAAGAACACTTTTAGTGGTCTCTGTAATGGGTTTAAATAACTGTTTTGTATCCTCTTCAAATTCCACCTGAGATTCCTGACGAGATTGTAGTTGTTGCTTGACTAAATCACGAACGGGTAAATATTTTCTAATTGCTTGAAGTCGCTCTCGAGCTAATCTAGCTGAATGTGGTTCTCCGATACTCATTTGTTAATAATATTTATAATGGTTGTTTAATTTATAACGATAACTCATCAAAATTGTAATGTCAACCCGCTGCAGCCCCACATAGGGACCGTTAATTTTTGTAAAATAAAAAATCAGAAAAGTTGAGTGACCCGGTGCTGATATACTCGAAGGGTACCATAATATTGGAGACCAATTAGAGAAAATCTCATCGATAGAACCGTTAAAATGCAGAAATAAGGGCTCAGAAAAGTTGTGGGGTCCACCCTCTCCCTCATCCCTAATATACTCGAAGGGTACCATAATATTAGAGACCAATTAGAGAAAATCTCATCGATAGAACCGTTAAATTGAAAAAATAAGGGCTCAGAAAAGTTGTAGGGTCCACCCTCTCTGAAATACTCGAAGGGTACCATAATATTGGAGACCAATTAGAGAAAATGTCATCGACAGAACCGTTAAAATGCAAAAATAAGGGTTCAGAAAAGTTGTAGGGTCCACCCTCTCTGCTGCTAGGCATTATATTATTGCATGTTTGATTGATTATAAGTCTGATCTGAAATAATGACTTCGTATTGATATTCGGTACACTAATACAAAAATTAACTTTCTTCTTGTATCTTTCCATTTAAATACAAATACTGTCGATATATTTATCTCCTGTTCATTTAACACACATGCTATTATTAGAAAAAAATGAGAAAAATATAAAGAATCACCTGTTTTTTAAATGAATCAAACCTATTAAGCAATTTCATTGAGATTTATTATGCTTTCACTTTTATCTATCTCTCATGCATTAGAGACAAAATATATGGAAATCAGTAGACTGAGAGAGTAAAAGAATTTGATCTCTATGAAACCCTTAAAATTGAACTACACCAAGTAACCTACAAGAACCTGGGTCGTCGTAAAGGTATGTACATATTTTCAATGGGTTTTATCAACAGTGTTGACAACAAAAATCATATAAAGTTGCAATAGTCTGTCGAGATTGTACGATAAATTTCTTGGTAAGGAGGCTCGCCCATACTGCCAGCTATTTAATGCATTGTTTCCTTAGCCTATAATAAGTGTTTAAACCAAATTATTTTTAAATTTTGAAATGTCCAAAGGCCTCTATTCCACACCGTCTCTCGCTCTTACTCTCTGACTGTGTTGGTTGGTCAGGCAGAATATAATCGACAAACATAGAAACACAGGGATGTACAACAAATATGCCCTTATACTAAGACTCAACAAACCCGCATGCCGCATCTCTTTCTCTCTCTCTTTGTGTTGGCTCATCTGTGAGCATAACAGTTTTACCACAGTGTATCACTCTCTTTCCCTGGTCCATTGTAGCAAGATACGGGCGAACATCTATGAAAAAACAAGCGTAGCTGATTTTCGTCTGTGTCATGCGAATAATACATTTAAATGTTTCAATTACCTCTTGTTTGTTTGTCATTTCGCTTACTTTATATTCCCAACTCATTTCAGAATACTCGCCGGTAAGTGAATGGCTGCGTGTTCAGTGTGCAAGAACTAATCATGCCCTTTTCTAGTGCTCTACTTTATTCATTAAAGCAACTTTCATGTATAAATCATACGTTTGTATTATATTTATTTAATCAATACAAATGAAAATAGCAGCTCGAAAAGATCACGATCATCTAAGAGGCAGCCATAATAATCAAACACAGTAGAAATGCTATTATAATTTCAAATATCTGAAATACTAACCACTATTTTTTCCCACACCTTTCCACCTATGACAACCATCTGTTCATGAACATACTGATATAAACGAATTTTAGGAAGAGGTAAAAATCACCCCGAGCAATGATGATAAATATTTTATTTGGCAAGGATTTTATAGTTGATAGGTACCAGAAAGAAAGAACAGAAATGACAGTTAAAAGGACCGTCCAATCTCTAAACAGCTTATGATTCCTGTGGTTGTTAATGAAACAACTAGTAAAGAATTTAGATGATAAATAATTTAAAGAAACATTTTATAGACACAAAATTAAACAATCTGTATAGCTTTCAAATATTTAACGTCAAGCCCGAGAGAAGGGGTAAATTAAGGATCTCATGGAACAATAAAACCTTTCAACATTTGATGATCTCCTTTATTATGTGATCAAAGATACATTGATGCTGATGTGATAATTTTGAGGAATTTAGTTGGGTTTTCTTTAAAGAAAAATAAAAATTAGAAAACCGACCTTTTTCATAATGTATAGACAAAATAAAATACATTGATAACCAATTTTCTAAAATAGTAAGATAAAAATTATGATGAGTTTGAAACTCAAGTTTAGAGTCACTTATTATGTATTTAAGTGCCAATAATCTTTAATGTTAGCCAGAGAATCAATACATGTAGGGAATGACATAAGATGAACGACTGATAAACAGATTAGATAAGCGTAAGTTGTTTCAGGTGACTGTTTGGATTTTAAAAAGTAGATTCCATGTGCAAGAATATTTTAAAGGCTGCCCATTCACTTCAAACATATTAATTCCAGATAAAAGGGATTGATCTGGTTGCAGAAGAATTTGATAAATTATTACAATGGTACAAAACTAAACCGTACAGAAGTTCTTATGTATATAGCAAAAACAAAAGAGAGATATGTCAACGACTAGGAAAACTTAGAGTATTATATACAGTTTGATTTCAAACTGAAAAAAATATACACATAGTGTCCTGTTTGACGAAGGACATTTTTTTGTAAACCTACATTGAGTTCAATGCAAATCTAAGACTAAAAAAGCATGATTTCGAGAACGATTTTATTTTACAATTGACGAACACCAGCAAACAGATCTAAACATTACAAATAAAGTACAGTAAAAATATGTACAGACGAGAATAAATTTTTCATCTGTCTCGAAGATCTATCTTTGACAGGAGTACAAATCTATACTATGACTTGGTGCTAGTTCGTTTGCAAGGAAAGAATTTAATTAACCAAAATAATTGACGGAACTTTAGGATGTTAGATTTACCTAATGGCTAATATATAAATTTTGTAACAACACAAATTACCTGATGGTTAATGTATAGATTTTGTAACAACATGAATTACCTAATGGTTAATGCATGGATTTTGTAACAGCATGAATTACCTAATGGTTAATGCATGAATTTTGTAACAACATGAATTACCTAATGGTTAATGCATAGATTTTTTAACAACATGAATTACCTAATGATTAATGCATGGATTTTGTAACAACATGAATTACCTAATGGTTAATGCATGGATTTTGTAACAACATGAATTACCTAATGGTTAATGCATGGATTTTGTAACGACATGAATTACCTAATGGTTAATGTATCGATTTTGTAACAACATGAATTACCTAATGGTTAATGTATGGAATTTGTAACAACATGAATTACCTAATGGTTAATGTATGGAATTTGTAACAACATGAATTACCTAATGGTTAATGCATGGATTTTGTAACAACATGAATTACCTAATGGTTAATGTATGGAGTTTGTAACAACATGAAGCACACAAAGGAATAATAATATTTCGGAAAGTTGAAGGTTGTTCCAGTCCGAGTGTCTGGGGGATTACTGTCCAAGTATTATTCATTTACAACAGACAAAGATGAGAAGAAAGCCTGCAAACAAGTCACAAACGTGGAATACTAAATCATTTGAATAGAAATGACACAAAGATCGTTTATGTAACAATAAAGACAAGGAAATGATTTTGCTCGGATCATACAATCACGAATAGAAATAAGCAAAGAAGGATTATCGATGTATGTAGAGAAGAGCAATTTCTAAGGGAGAAAACACAGATTATCTTACATATTCCTAAGAACTCCTATATTAAAAGGAAACTCTACAGGCATTAAAAGGTTTATTTCAATGTATAACAATTTCTCATTTCATTTTGTCTGGAATAGCATTATGTTCTTCAGACACAAACCCCATTCATTTATTGTCCAATTATAAAATCTGCCAGATTCAATATATTTTCTGACTGAAGAGGTTCAACTTTTCGTTTGATTGGAATTATTATAATTTTGTTTTCTTCTGGATATTATGCATGCCAGTTTTTATCGCTGTAAATATCGTCCGATAAGGTTTTTCCCCGAAAGAATAGATCCATTTTATAAAGTGTATTTGTTAGGGCAAACACAACAGAGTAAGGAAGATGTTAATTATTTACCTCTGGTCCAGTGTAAAATTCAACATAAAAGCTTAAAGAAAGTAGATTTTAAATACAAACGTTGACCTAGATTGTTATTAGCCTGATATTTTTATTTGAATAGCAGATTAATCTATTAACTTTATCTTCACTAACTTGAATTTCGAAAAATAACCCATGGAATAGAGTTGAAACAGTAAAAGTGAACTAATGGCAGGATGTAGCTTACTCATTATAAACCTAAAACAACCCTTTCTTTTATTTGTATTCATTAGCAGTTTTTGTTCAGCAACTGAAATTACTTTCCGTGAATTTACGCTAAATTCAGTACCTTGAGGATTGGCCTGGCCTGGTCCAGTATACAGTTCCTACAGAAATATGCAGCCAGGCATAATTCGCTTGGCCTGGTCCAATACAGATCCTACAGCAATATGCAGCCAAGCATAAACTGAACGCTCACGTCGATCTGCATTTTGTAAGTGACATTATACTATATGCAAATCCCGACACAAAATGCTTTGAAATGTTTACACAATATAAATATTAAGCAGTGAAATCTATAAGTGAAATACTGCTAGTAAAATAAACGATTAAGACTTCATTGCTAGATTCATCGATTCCAAAGCATGTACGAAACAGACTGAAAGTTCCTTTAATACTCCTCCTAGGAAGAAAATAATGAAACTTATCAGTACGTGATATATAACTAGAATCATCACGACAAGATTTAGAAATTCGTGTGAAAGTAATTTAAACGTATACAAAGTTTATGGACTGAAATGAATAGTTGTACGAATTTTGTAATGATTTTGAACCGTACTCGGAGAAAGCTATCGTTTGAAAATTTCAACAATTTTGGATCTTTAAAAGTACAGATGGTCTTAAAGATCAGACTTATAAAAGATCCTCTCAAACAGGAAAAACACTGAGTACAGAGAATTTTGCAATGGAATAAAATCTATGAACGCAAAGAAGAGAGGTAATATAAATGATCACATTGAACACTTCTTTGACATTTCGCATACCAAATGTTTGCAGGAAATAAGCACAAACATGAAACGGATGTTCACTGGATTGAATTTGTAAAGATGCACATGAATAAATATCAGTCGCTTTGTGGAATTTGGTAGAGCAATTGCTATAATGGTTTATGAACAAACCAACTTTCATCAATGAAAATTATAACGAAAATATTTTTTCTATACTTCAGGCTCAATTTTAATTACTCTCCTAAAAATCATCCGAGTTCATCAACATACAATCTGCATAGATACATTTGTTCTACCAATACTCTTATTTATGTAGATTGTATGTAACTTAGAGAATTGAGAATAAGTTTGATATCTGTGTAAATGCGTGTAAAATATTTGAAGGAAAAGATGTTGATACTATTTAACAAGGCTTGTTGCTAGTGAATGACGATAGCGCTGGTATAAACTATATTGAAAGTGTTAGAATAACTGACGCTGAGAGATAAAAACACGTTGACATGTTGATCATGTTCAATTTAGCGACCATATTAACTGCCAAGAAGGAAGTCACCATTAAATTGGAATAAAAGATCTCTTCAGATTAGTGTCATCACAGCGAAAGACACATCTCAGAAAAACTTATTTTCAAATATTCTTGAATTTTTCAGAACACTGTGTTTCAGTGGAAACGACACAATAGATTGAATTCCATAAGAAAGATCAGCTATCAATTGGAAAATGTCCGTATATTGCTTATCATTTTTAAAATTATCATCATTTCATACAAATATAATGGTATTAATCTTCAGACAGATATATTCTGGACAATGCAAAAACTAAGCACATGCTATCAGCGCTTTGTATGTACCTCAGGTCAATTCAATAATTTACAGATCAATCGTTTACTGATTGTATTAGTGTACGGCCTATTAGGGCCATTAGATGAAATAATTAAGGTGTTCGTTGGGGGTGGAGAAAAACATTTAAACTCAACAAATACATGACATATCTGACAGAATAAATATTCAACATAAAGTTGAAGACGTCGAAGCTAATGCACATAAAGTGCAATTGTTAGGTGAAAAAGATACTTAATGTTGTGAGGCATTTTAGAAGAATTTAGGAAGTTTGCCTTTTGACACTGGAGCGTTGCCTTAAAGCCTCACTTTAATCCAGCTGCGACAACTGTATTGTTCTTGCAAGCAAATAATATTGCCGAAATAAATGAAATAGTCAGCTTGGGTCTTGTAAACTGCCTCAAATGTACAGTTCCGTTGGCATCCGTTAGTCTCGAGAGACGATGGAAATGCGCCCATGAGAGGTATCCCGGTTGGTAGTTGGGCAGTGTCTTCTGTGGCTATGGAGCCCCACACGGGAGTGGCAATCCTTGCTGCAGTTGCTGCACTTGAAGGTTAAGTCTGGTGTGGGTTGGAGCTGCTTCCTCTTCCTCTGAGATTGTTTTTCATCAGCAAGCAGACGTAGCTTGTCCTCGCCGGCTTTCAGACCAGTGATCAGAGCATGTCGCCAGCTGGACTTGTCTAGAGCAAGCTCTTCCCAGGTGTTGACATCGATCTCAAGGGCTTTCATGTCGTGCTTGCAGACATTCTTGAAGCGGAGATGTGGCCGTCCGATCGACCTTCTGCCAGAGGCAAGCTTAGAATAAAGAAGGTCTTTGGGGATCCGTCCGTCATCCATCCGACGTACATGGCCCAGCCATCTGATGCGACGTTGGCTCAAATGTACCACGTCTTTAATCACCTGGACAGTTTAGTACCTCAAATGTGTCTTTCTGAAAAGGAATAAATTTCTTCCAGTCGGTATAACACTTTGTCCTTGATATACCAGGTTGCTGAGGATCCAAAATGTTGTGTATCTTGACTCTTGACACTCACAAAGGTATGTAGATATCACCAGAAAAATTGTCAGGCACTGTGCTCTCAGACCGCAAGATAAGCCTCTGCTCGCCAAATTCAGTGCTGGTGACTTGATGGCACAAGTGGAAAAGCACCATGTCAATTTTTTGAATCTATGTAGAATACAGCATAAGAAACTAAATCATATGAACACTCACGGCACGGCATTTCATTTGCTGGACTGGTGTTCTATAACAAGGTCTTCTGTATGGAGAACAGTGTGCCACCGCAGACAAAAATAACAACATAACTCCAGGTCAGTGCCTTAGTCAACCACCACCCTTTCGCAGCTGTTGATGTTCAACAGCTACTGGTATAAGTGCTGCTATGTACAGTCAAGAACTAGAAACACCCCTGCCTTTGTATCTAGGTTCGATGGATCACGCCAAGACTCGGAAGCCTGATCTAGTGAACCCTCTGTTACACTTTGGAATATCAATCTCTTTAGACCGCGTGCTGGACAAACGCAATCCATTACTTATCCAATCCACAGAAACCACTCCTCCTCTGTCGACCTCTATTCCGAGAAAAGTCAGGAACACAGCTACGGCTGTCGTCCGTAAAGAACGACTGCTCCCTACTCTCAATGTTGTATGTCGTGTCACAGATACGAGACGGAGGCTTTTGAGCAAAACTTCAGGCATGTCCACAAACGTTATCATAAATTGCTAAACTGAGAACTGGAAAACAATCGAATCTTGTAGTTGCTTCCACTGATGACTTCTTTGCCCTTGATGAAGGTGCTATCTTCAATATGCAACAACCTGGCCATGCAAAAACATGAGTGATTTGTGCAACACAAGTGATACTACCGTACATCAGTTTGAAACTGCAGATAGCAAGCCAAACATACTTTGTTTGGGATCAGTACCGCCAGGACAGTTTATATGCTGGGGCGAAATAGTTTGGAGACTCGTGGTGCCATCCATTGCGTTTGATCGAAACTAGCATGAGTTTCTGTAAATTGATGACAACAAGACGGATCTGTTCTCCTTCATAAAAGTTCTCTCACAAGTCCAAAATTATAATTTTCTGAAGGAATTCATGATGTGTTGCGAAATGAATCCCAATCTTGAATGTCCTGATGTATCAATAGTCTTCAATGTGCCGATATAGCATAAGGTGTTGATGTATCACAATGATATAATCTAGACTGTCTTTGAATGAGTCCTGAAGAATTCCAAAATAATGTTTAAGTCTAAACGTTAATGTGCATATTGCAATTCCAATTAATTATTTGAATAAATAATTCCTTTCAAATTATAAACCAACACAACTAAAATTGATTCCGCAATGATGTGAAGATGGTAGACAATAAATGTGGCAACCTTATTTAAAAAAGAAAGACAAGATAAGGTGACCAGGATGTGGTTCCATCAAAATTGTAAACAAGGTTAGGTCAGTTTTACTTAAATTTTAACAACCAACCTGACAGAAATCAGGAAGACCATAGAATTTCCAAGGGGAAAACAATATCCTGAACTCAGATCCAACTGAACATGTTGTTTACAAATGATCATTATCTTAAAGAATAATCTACAATCATCGACAAAAGTGGAACACACAACGAACAGAAAGATTTATACAATAAAGCATTCTTTAACATATTTATGAAATGTACATGTTACCAATATTACATATGACGATGTCTTAAGAAAGATATAACATATCTACAAAATCAAGCAATATAGTACCTATGTATGCGTAAAAGTGCATATATAATCCGATTATACGATTATCTTTTCCTGATAAACCTAATGTTGTATTCCTGCAACATCAAAACTCAATCTAACAATATCTGATGTTTGGTTTTCATTTTGTTAATCGAGACAAAGGGTTTGTAATCACTGAATAAGATAATCAGAGAAGGACCTGAACTAATAAACACTTCAAAGTGTTGCAAAGCCAATATCAAAGCCAAACATTCTTCATCGATTGTGGAATAATTTCACTGGTGCTTGTTATTCTTTTTTTTTTTAGAAAAAAAGAACACTGGATGATCTAAACCACTTTTATCTTCTTGAATACATACTCAACCAACCCCTACATTGCTTGCATCAACAGATATTTTAAACGATTGAATGTCCTACAAATGTACCACAAGGACGGCAAACTCACTTTTGCCTAAATTAATTGTCAAATTTGCATCACTGAGTCGATTAAAGAATTTCTAAACGGTTTCCAGGTTATCTTTGCAGGTATCTTTGTAGATTATGACGTCACAGTTTCTAGACCTGATATTATCATATTCTTTAAACGTTGGATAATCTTTCATTTTGAGCTTTTTATTGATAAAGTCCATCTGTAGCTACAAATGCCGAAATTTCCATTGCTCTTATCGTCAGTGGAATTTGCCAGAATCCTTTCAAATGGTCAATCTTTGTGACATGTTTTGTATTTCCAATTTTGTCAAGCAGTAATCAATTCATGACATTGGAGATGGACCCGTTTTGGTGAAACTGTTCACTTTTCTATATTCAGTAGAAATACAGAAAATATGAACTGATTTCGGCACCAGAATACATGGAGAACTTTTACGTGGTTTCGTAAAATCATTCTCCAGGAAATATTGAATTTTTTTCCGTATATTCCTGCTTAAGAGGATTCATCTTGTAAGGATGCTGTTTCCCAGGTGTAGAATTTTTAATTTCAACATCATGGTAGATTTTAATTGTTCTGTTGGAACATCTGCAAACAAGTGCTCATATTCTAATAATAGCTGTTTAAGTTCATTCTTTTCTTATGGCTGTAAATGCGAACGTTTCTGGTCGAGATTGTTTAATATTCCAAACATTGGTTAAACCAATGTCACTACGGTCAGAATACATGAAATCGTTTAAATCCTCACAATGTGGGACAGGTACAACTAAACTGATTTAATGATTTTCAGAGCTGTCTCTATCAACATATTCCTTTAACATATGTATTGGCAATGTTGTTTCTATTTTTGTCTCCCAGGAGGGTAAATGATATAATTTAAGTCACTTACGTTTCGCTTCCATAAAGACCATAGTATTTAGCCTGAAGTGGATTTGAAGCATGGGCAAGAGAGTTAGAACTCTATCACCATGCTAAAATCTTCTTTCCTTTGTAGTTCTGTCATTTAATCTGTTGAATGTCGAATTCATTCATAACTAGTTGGAAAATTCCAGACATAAAATTGGACCTTTGATCAGACTGAACAGAGTTGGGAAGGTAAAAATGTGTACACCCCCTTCCTTTATTAATATCTTTTACTACGGTTTTAATCTTAATATTCCTTAATTTTAATATTCCTTCACGATCTTGTTAGTGTTCAGATGACTGTCTTTTGTTACCCAGAATAAAATAGCGAGAATGAGTAGTAAAAAGAGGATTACTGTGATCAATACCTCTTGATTGATCCATGCCAGGTGCAAACGTGGCCATCTCAAAAGACTGATGACTAAATGTGTCAGCTAAAGGAATAATTTCTTATAAACATGATCATCAAGGCCTCTTTTGCCATAGCTCTGGTAACTGCACAAGATGGGAAACTCAGGGATTACAGTCTTAACATGATCAACTTTCTGATCTAAACAAGGTTTGTCAGTTACAAGTGGATTAACCACAATCTTATATACAGCTAGGTCATTGCCTTGTAATAAATGAAATACATCAGTGGGTAAAGAAGTCACCTCTCCGACTGTCACGGGTCCTCAGAAGAAGGCTGCTGACAAATTTGAACAAAACATAGACACAATAAAAAACATTCCACCGAATATTGAACCATAATATTCATAATCTTTAGCTTCGTTCAGAACGATCGTTATGATTAACATGCGCAAGCAACACGTCTATTTTCAAAGACTGTACCCCTTCCTGGGTAGCATGTAAAACAAAGTTCTCCTCTTTACATGAAATTGTGTAAGCTTATTAGTTTTATGAAACATTTGTCAAATATGTGAAATTAAACTTTTACCAGGGGGAATAAAAATTCCGAAAGAAAATCAATTTAAAGTTTAAAAACTACGTTTATTGTGTTGCTACGTATATGTAATTAAATTGCTTGTGTGTTAGTTTTAAAATTGTTTTTATTTTATTTTTTGTTTCATTATATTTTATTGTAATGAATATTGCAGGGATTCGAGATTCTTTTTCAGTAATTCTGTTCATCTAAGACGTCAAACGTATTACATTTGCAATATTTTTAGTTTACCTTCGTCCGCGGTAGTGTAAGCGCTACGCTAAAACGATTGGCTATTGCCAAAGTCATTTCGTCTAGTCTGGATAAACAATGTGTTATTTTTAAATTTGTTTCAGAGTGATAGTAGATAGGGGTTCTTCCTACGTGACGAATTACATTTTTTATTGCGTGTTTCAAGTGTTAGGAGACCTCGTAGTCTGTCCCGCTAGAACGGGATGATAATTAGGATAGATATAATACTCTTCCCTAGCGCTTATCAGTCAGTTGTATTCCTGATACCTAGAAGGCCGGATAGGTTATTTTATTGTTGAAACCAGACTGTTTTTTAAAATTCATTTGTGTTTGGAATTTAATAATTTATTCTCCAGAAAACCAAACAAGTGAACTGTTTTATAATTTCTGGGAGAAAGAAATTCAGTGGAAATTTATTCTGGAATTATTCGGAAACATAAACTGTGATTCAATTGAGGAATTGTTGCTATTTTGTACAAGGACCACATCTGACGTCATCGCCTTCTATATTTGAACGTCTTCGAGATTCGAACCTGGATTCTAATAGAACTATTTAATGATAGGACTTGTATTTTTCATTCTTAGGATTAAATTTTGGATTATATTCACAAACCGTAACTCCTATTTTCCACTTTTTACATTGTTTTCTAGGGAAATAAATTATTTTGTTAAAATATACAAAGCTTGTTGTCTTCACTTTTTTCTCTTGCTATTATTGTACGAGTCTATACGTAACAGGAGAAAATTTGGGCGCTCGTCCTAGGGATATTTGAATTTTGGTTAAATATTTCAGAAAATTGCTTTTTGAAATTTAAATTCCCCTAGTTTCTAAATCCCAAGTACTATTTTACATTTTGTTTGAAATCTTTAGTGAAAACAACAGGCTTTCATTCACAATATCATCAAAAGTAGAAACGTTTTTGAATTTTACTCAGGAGTGTTTAGTAATTTTGAAAATGGAAACCCAGCTAAAAAAAAAGTTGGATTTAGAGATAAGACAGCTTGAATTTGAGCTAGAAGAAATGCAAAGGGAAGCAAGAGAGAAAGATAAACAAAGGCAGAAACAAAGGGAAGCAGTGCATTTGCAAATTAAAAAAGAAAGGGAAGAAAGACAAAGGCAACTTAAAGAGTTTAAGAACTGTGTCACTAATGACATTAAGAATCATTTTGAAGAGCATGACATTGAAACCTTGGACAATGCTGCTCTTGCTGCTGATAAGTACTCCTTAACTCATAAAGTTCCTGTTGTAGGCAAATCATTCACTCAGCAGTCTACTGGTAGAAAGGTATTCCAGCCTAATATGACTCCTTCTAAAAATCAATCTGGTACAACTTCTAAAAATCAAGCTTCTGATAAACTTGATTCAAAATCCTTGTCTATTCCTACCTGTACCTATTGCAAGAAAAAAGGACACGTAATTTCTGATTGCTTCAAATTGAAATACGAACATAAGAATCAAGATAGACCTATCCCAAATGCTCTTATTTCTAAGAGGTCAAGGTCACGGTCATGTATTGAAAGAAATACATTTGTTGGGTCTAATAAACCCCAGTCTGATTTTATTTTGGAGAATTATAAACCATTCATGTCGAAGGGTTCTATATCACTCTTGAGTGATTTGGCCAATCCAATCCCTATTAAAATTTTAAGGGATACAGGAGCTTCTCAGAGTCTTTTATTATCAGGTACTTTGTCTTTTTCTGAGAAGTCCTGTTCTAATGAGAGTGTTCTCATTCAGGCAGTAGAGTGCGGTTTTGTTAATGTTCCTCTCCATTCTGTAAATTTGTCATCAGACTTAGTTTCAGGACCTGTGACAGTCGGTATAGTGTCTACTTTACCCACTCAGGGCATTCATTTGTTGCTAGGCAACGACCTAGCTGGAGACAAGGTTGTGGTTAATCCACTTGTAACTGACAAGCCTTCTTTGGATCAGAAAGTTGATCCTATTGAAAAAGAATAACCTGAGTTATACCCA
>JAECUM010021356.1:0-60638 GCA_016617855.1 Megalonaias nervosa | reverse complement strand
ATATATACTTTTGATTGCTAATGTCAAAATCTTCAGTTACAAGTAAATAACACTACCATGCTACACTTAGCATATTATAATTTTCCGCTACATTCAGTCAGTTTTCAGTTACAGATGACCGCTCCGGTGGTACTAAGTGGATAGAACGTCCGCCTCGGATGCGGGAGGTCACTTCGACCTTCCGCATCCGAGAGCGACGCTCTAACCACTTAGGCCAAATACATTATATAAGCAACACTGTCATAAAAGAGACAAAAAGATGCCACCAATACATCGCCACCTTCAGTCATTCATCATTCACGTGTAGTAAACAAAATAAAAAATCCTGGTGTTTCAAAACATTGGTGCCAATCCAATTATAATTGGTAGTTAAATACTAAATATCGTCTTACTTCCCCTTCCGATAGATCCGCTTGTAATTATGATCATTGAATTTAAATAGTGACAACAACAACAAGCTTATTTCAAATATTGGGGTATTTTAGCTAGTGTAATGAATTTATGACGTAATTGCCGCGCAAATTATGCAATAACACGGGAAACCTTCATCTAATTATGTCCAAAAGTTTTAGCCAAACTATTGACATCATAGGTTTGATGTTATTTTGAGCCTTGTGTGCATAATGTTAACCTATTAACCTCTGGCGCACCGCTGCTATATGAAAACTTTATCAAATGATAGGTCAAAATGTATCTGTTGATAGGTCACTGTATCTGTTGATAGGTCAGTGTATCTGTTGATAGGTCAAAATGTATCTGTTGATAGGTCACTGACTCTGTTGGACAAAAATGTGTCTCTAAATATTGGAGACATACGATGGGTAACACGCTAATTTCAATAGTGTTAGTGTCATTTAGAAAACCTTCTACAAAATGATTCGCCTTTCAATGTTTCGGACAATTTAGTCTGTATTGAACTGTGCTGAAAGTTTCCTCGTTTCTCTGGTACCATTCAATCGAATGCCTGTTACTCGTGGACATATAAAAACTTAATGTAGCTACATGTGTATTTATATGGAATGATGTAAGTAAATCGTTAATGACTGGGCCAATTTGAGAACTACTGGCTTTATGACGTAAAGTAATAGGGTCAAATTTTGTAATTGTTTTGTACGTTTATTTTGTCTGGAGCTAATCATCTGATTTTAACAGGCTTAATTCCACACTTTCGTCCTTAACATTGATCATAAAGGAGCCAACATTCATTGAAACCATGCTTGTATCTGGAATCGTGAGTAGTAATAGGGGATCTATTACTACCATCCTTTGTATATTACGTAACACGTTAAAATACAAGTGGGGGATAGTTGTCTCTTACCATACTGCGCTTTACAAAGAAGTGAAAAGGAATGATTTGATGCACGATTCTAAAAATGTGAACAGTTTTCTCATAACACCCACGTGAGATACAAGGGCTACACATGAAATGATCAGTCACTAGTAATCTTTACGAACCAAAATAAGGCAGCATAATCTAGTGAAACTGGACAACATGTTTGTTTTTCCATCAAAACTCGCGCATCTTGCCGCTTGCAATCAATTTCATTTTTATATGAAGTACAATCGTCTTTGAGACACTGAGTATGGTTATCACTGTTAATAGTCAGTTTGCTGTACATTTCATTTCATTCATAACATGAAAAACATAAAAGACTCCCATTTCTTTACCGTGCCACCATGTAAATTGAAGTCTGTAAATGAGGTGTCTAACCTTTAACGAAGCAAATGCAGGATTTCACGTTTCTGATTGTAACGGCTGTATCATGCTCGAAGTATTAGCAGCAGTCCTCACGATAGTTTCTAAAAGTTGATTCTGACCGACTTGTAAGTTATTGCCTAAATTAGGTCTTTTGTGATAAATTTTTAATGAGATTTCCAATTCGACATTTCTTCATCAATGTGAGCATAAATTAGAAAATCTTAGATTATATATTTAAAATCTTTATAACTGACTTTAGCGAATAAAAGAAGTTTCCATCAACATAAAACATGATACCAACAACATAAAACAAGACACCAACGACGCAAAGACGCAAACGACAGTCAGACTATTTGACAACGTTATTGTTTAAAAAAAAATGGTCACCTCTTTATAAAAATTAATAACTCAATAGTCTTGAAAGATCTCCAATCGGTAAAAATAAAATAACTTTATAAGTTTTAAGTCATTGTCTTTTATTTATAGTCATAGTGATTAATGACTATATGCATTTATGTAGATAGTATATTTCTTTCAGCAGAGAAAATGAGTAATTCTCATCCATTTCAAAATAAAATCTCAGCCGCTTCCCCACAGCAAACGTGCATCATGCGACATACAAACGCTTCTTATGTGATGGTCCATGATATCACAGTCACCTTTTCAAACCCGACTTGCAGACAAAACAATAGAAAAATCGTGATACCCTCATATCACCTTTCAGAAAGCAACATGAAAGCAACAGGCTTGTGCTTCAGAAACTTCGCTCATCTGGCCACTTAAGAATTTGTATATTTTTGTTTGGTGCTAAATCATATTTGAGAAATTGACCATGGTAATCGTCAGTTTGTTACACCTTTGTTACATTTATGACAAAAAACATGATAAACTGCAAAATATCCGACCATTTCGCATTGTAAATTGAAGTCTGTAAAAGATCTCAAACCTTTCATGAAGAAATCTCAAACCTTTTATGATGAAATCGATGGTTTTCGACTATCTGATAAATACTGTGTTGTAACAGATTGAGAGGTATGAGCAGTGGAATCCAAATATGAAATTAAAGTAAATTATCACCGTAATATGAAAAGAAATAATGGTTTAAATTTATCACCACTCAGTTGCAAATATGTAAGAAAAGCTCGAGGCTGCACCTATTAATTTTCGTTCTGAGTTTGAGTTTTTCAAACAATAAGGCTGACTTTCACCTCAAAATGTTATGTCATTTTAAAAGTCCTTTCTTGGAACATTCAGTTCTATACGAAGATTTAGTGACATGACGTGTGTTAAATATTGACGTGTCACGCTCACCGATGAAGAGATATTTTTGTATTAAATACATACATTTTCAATGCTTAGATTCGATTGTCAAATTTCAAATACAATTTTAGTTCACGAAAGTTGTAGATGAACAGACTTTGTAATGGTGTGGCAAGTATTGAGTTTTAAATGGGGCTTAGAGGTGGTGAGATTTTTTTTTTACATTAATATTGATCTCCTTCTGCATGGGGAGGAACAGTCTTGTATTTCTCCAATGCAGACACCTGCGTTGGAAGTCAGTTAACTGTTCATATGTTCACGACATCGATCGTCAATTCTAAATCGACTGAATCGTTTGCAAATACTTTCCGCATTTAGTGCAAGTTTAACCTAAGAACAATGAATCTGAACTCGTGATTTATTTTGTGAAAAGTGTCGGTGTTATACGGTGTAAAGTCATGCCAGTTAGTCAAAGTCTACTGTGAAAAGTGTCGATGTCATAGGGTGTAAAGTCATGTCAGTTAGTCAAAGTCTACTGAAAAATGTGTCGGTAACTCACGATCTAAAGTCATTCCAGTTAGTCAAAGTCTGTTGTGAAATATGTCGGTGTCATATGATGTAAAGTCATGCTCATTAGTCAAAGTCTACTGTGAAAGGTGTCGGTGTAATGCCAGTTAGTCTTCTGTGAAATTTGTCAGTGTTATATCATGTAATGTCTTTGTCAGTTAGTCAAAGTCTACTGTAAAAATGTGTCGGTGTATGACGTGTCGATGTCAAGTTATGCCAGTTAGTCAAAGCCTACTGTAAAATTGTTGTCGGTGTCATACGATGTAATGTCGTGCCCATAAGTAAAAGTCTACATGATATGAAAATTATATTTGTCACCACTGATATTACATTTTATACGGAAAAGAAAGAAATGGTTTGCATCCACTGAAACACGAAGTGGGGTTTTCTCTTCGTTGCATAAACATACTACGTACAAAACGTAATTACGTAATGACCCATATAAAATCAGACTATTTGATTTTAAAAAATTATTCCCTGACACTATCCATGAGGCAGTATGAACATGAAAGTTGGTACTGTCACGCGCATTGTGCCACTAACATTTTAGTACATCATAATATGAAGTTTGATAACGTGGACACGCTGATAAAATATACATTTTTTTTCCAGCATATTTCATTCTTGGATGACAGCAGATTTTTTCCGATTGTTCCTTTCGGCCATTTGCATCTAAATCGACTCCAGGTTTTGCAAAGTCCTGCATTTTCTTACAGGTCTAAATCAAGGACGATTTTTACCAAAATTTTCGAAACATCATTCAGTGATGGATGTTTAACAAAAGACTTAGTTTAAATCTTCAGAAAACCCAATTATTGCTTATGTGCTCAACACAATGAGCAGCCAAATGTAGACAGCTGTACCTAGAGGTAGATGGTAAACGAACAGCCAAATGTAGACAGCTGTACTTGGATGTAGATGGTAAACGAACTGCCAAATGTAGACAGCTGTACTTAGAAGTAGATGGTAAACAAACAGCCAAATGTAGAGAGCTGTACTTAGAAGTAGATGGTAAACGAACAGCCAAAGAAGGACAACTGTACCTAGAAGCAGATGGTAAACGAACAGAAAATTTAGATAGCTGTACTTAGAAGCAGACGGTAAACGAACAGCCAAATGTAAACAGCTGTACTGAGAAGTAGATGGTAAACGAACAGCCAAATGTAGACAACTGTACTTAAAAGCAGATAATAAACGACCAACCAAATGTCGATAGCTGTAGAAGTAGATGGCAATAAACGAACAGCCAAATTTGAAAATTTGGTATCTTTATTAAGAATACATGACCTGGCCCTTAATCCTAAACCAAACTTTTGATATTCTTTTAAACAGTACTTTATCTTAGTCCTTGACCCTTAGCAAAGTTTTGATTTCCTTTTGAACAATACTCTATCCTGGTCCCAAGACCAAATTGCGCCCAGAGAAAGAGGGCGTCTCTCGCCCACTCCCCTCCCACGCATTTATTCAACTTTTGAATACTTTAGCTTAACGTCGCCCCATAATCCTTCCCTGTCTCGTCTAACCACGTTGACAAACACTTTATATACGTATCTCAGGAATTATTAATATTGAAAAGCGTTCAAAGTTTTGGTCGGATGAGTTGATCTTTAAAAAATGTCCAAAAGTTGCTTTTCCACATTTTGTCAACCTCTTACATGCAGCGACTTACAAAATCGTGAAGTCATGATGATTTTAAAAATAAAAAATATTTCACTATCAACTTCATCTCTTTCCATCACTCTTACATGGCTGCCAATTAAGGATTATACTATTTCTAGTATACTACTTTCAAGACTTTAAACAATGTAACACTAGAGGATCTTATTGTTTTAAAAGTTTTTGAGGAACATTAGCAAAAGGAGTGCACACTCGAGTGAAGACAATGATTTTTATATATTAAAAGTTCGGACAGATCATTTTAAGAAATCTATTGTTACGCCAGTACAATTTTCTGGAAGAGTTTGCAGCGTGATATTAAATAAGCACTAAATGTTTCGGCTTTTAAGAAATTATACCTATATAGATATTTTAATGAGCGATTCTCATTTAATGACCGCATAACATTTTGTAAATAGTATGTGTGATGTATCAGATAACAATGTATAATTTGGATTTTTAATATGCAATGGATGTTAGCCATGTGGATTTTTAACAATTACATGAATATTTCTTTTAATTGTAGGTCTGTAATGTAACTTGCTACTAGCTAATTGTGTCACCCAGGATAAATAAAGGATATTATTATTATTATTATTATTATTATTATTATTTTTTCAAGTTCTCTTCAGTTAAAAGAAGTCATGCGTAGCATTCCTCGCAAACATCATGTGCATCGGATATCTCAAAGTAAATTAATATGGACCACTGTCTTCCATGTTGAGAGAAATTTTATAAACTACGAATTTGATGAGCAGAGGTTAAACATGGCCATCATTCCTCAGACTACAGCATATATCTGATTCAGAATTATACATATTTTCCCAACACCATTCGATTATTCTGATCCTAATATTTTGCGCAATGTCAAAAATAGTCTTAAAAGTATAATTTTCCACTGTTGTGTCCACTACCATTCCAACAACTGTATTTTCTGTTTCGATCGATCGATCGACATAATCGGCAACTGTATCATTGTTTCAACAGGATTTTAAATATTTGTAAGACTTATAAAAAGTAGTTTCTATCTATATATCAATCTGTCAACCTAGGGAGCCGCTGTTGGTTGGGTGTCAGACTCGTAATCCAAGGGTCGCGGGTTAGATAGCCACCCAGACCAATCTTGTTCGGCTACCTAGGTTTGTACTTGGGGAAAGGCATTTAGGTCTCATTAGCTCTTACCTCTGATGTCGCCAGCACTGTTAAAACCAACAATGTATGTATGTATGTATGTATGTATGTATGTACGTATATAATGTATGTATGTATGTATGTATGTATGTATGTATGTATGTACGTACTTATATATGTATGTATGTATGTATGTATGTATGTATGTATGTATGTATGTATGTATGTATTCTTCTTTCTATTCTTAAAAAATACTTGAAATGTCGGGGTGGTACTATTTGGACGTCAGCTGTCATAAATTCCCATCAAAATTAATTTGAATTCCAAATAATTGGATTTTATTGAGGGCGTTTCCCGCACAAAACTTATCACGTATACCTATATAAATGGCGATTATTAAGTCATGTGAAACCTAGCTGCCTAACAATTGCACATGTACTGTGCACAGTATAGTCATTTAGAACAATATTGGAACGCCAGTCGTGTGAATGCGGTTGTCAAGTCGGTAGTAACTTGGCAAAATGGCGGTGAGCAATGATTGTTTTTGTCTCTAAGTGGATGACGACTTGTCTCTTTAATGTCCTGATAAATATTTAATATCATTTCGATTCCAAATTTTTTTTTGGAGTAGATTGGCATAGGTTTATAGATTTCCAGTCTATAAAGAGTCAGCTTTACAGTTTTGAGCAAAGAACAAGAGTTTATATTCTAAATTTCACCTGAGTTGTTGTCATGTCATTGAAATTCCTTAATGAGAACTGCAAATTTGAGAATATCGTTTCTCAGCACAACTTCAGTATAAATTGGCTGGTTCTGTCCATTCCTTTGAACTAAAATAAAATCCGATCAATTACTGAGTAAGAGCAAATTAGGTCACAATGGTTTTTATTTATCAAAATATGGAAATGTTAGTCATGTGCTCTGAATTAATACGCCCATATTGTTGTATTGCTCAGTTCAACCGTTATTTGAATATTCATGCTGCCTAGCAAATATGCATCTCTATCCTAAAACAACATATTTTAGGACGAGGTAAGTGCAAATCGAGGGGCGGCCAGAAATACATCCCATAAAACCTACTTTGTAATAACCTTTACTGTCACGGGGCAATTAAAGTTTAATCTTTTGCGTAATCGTGCAATTTTCAGTTGAATTAAATTTGTGGAAACTTGCTGCGAAATTGACGTAAAATAAAAATAACGTTGCAACTTAAATTCCATTTTACTGCCAAATATGACAGTTTTAAAGCTGCATTCCTATTGTCAAGACATAATACTTGACCTGATTTGGGTTTTGTCATGAAAGTTCGGTTGACGAGACTTTGTTCGAATCCCTTGATAACGAACAAAATGTCTATCGAATCGATTGCTAGTGGCCCTTATTAACACAAATACAAAATGTAACCATCATTCGCCTGAGCCGACCCAAATCCTCTGCCTCTGCAACGTCTATGCCAGGTGATGCACAACCGATATGGACTGTTCAGAGTTACACCGCTTTTTATCCAGGTGAACGCCGTGCGACAAATCTTCTCCACCTTGGACCCAACCAACTCCGGCCCAGAAATATTTTGAGCTGGCCTTAACCGCTCATTGACATGTAGTTCGAGCTTGCCCGTGAACAACAATCTTTCCGCAACCTGCTTTACCAGCTTACCAACAACTTCTCGCAACCTGTCGTAAAGCTGTTTGAGGAAATAGCAAGCGCGGACGACAGGATATGCCTGCTGGAGAAGCACGTTGAGGCTCGCAGGGTCTTGCGTAAAAAAAGCACACAAAAAAGAAAACTCACCGCCAAGCAGCTCGAGCAGCAAGAGACGGTCTTCGAAGTTGAAACAAAGCTCGCACCCGTCATCAAGTCCGTCATAGCGACCGCGAATGCCGTGGAAGAAAATTGCAAGGAGGTCAAGAGCGTGAAGCAAGCCGCCAGTGAGTTTGGTGACGAAACCCTAGCGGCGTTGGCGGTGGTGTCTCACGCTATAGTATCTGCCCTCTGGACGCAGGAGCATCTGCTTGCATACATTACAAGAATGCCTATCTTTTCCAAATTGGGTCGCCAGTATATCCTCGAACATATAGCCAAAGTGATCGCGGATGAGACCCGTCTCAAGTGAAAATTGCACAAAACAACTTGCTCGTGTTGCCAAGAGGGTATGAGGAGTCCTGGCCAAAGTGAATGTACCGCGAAGTGACTAAAGCACTGGCGACAGACCCGGCGTGGTTACAGTTTCTAAAAAAAAGTCGAAACCAGAAGAGAAACGTATGTTGGATATGTCTGAGAGGCCATTCTCAGGCGCGCGCCGGACGAAAGCGACAGAGGCACCAGTGGAATCCGAGACGGATCCTGTCGATGTGCGGGTTTAAGTGCCAGGGGCGTCAGAGGAGCCTGTTGAAATAGAAGCCACCGAAGTGCCAAAGCAAGCGCAAATGTATAAAGAGGCGGGTAAAGAGCTTATTGCAAACACTGAAATATAAGAGGCTTGAACGTTATCCCAAAAATTACACATTTTTTGTGTCACCACCAACAGCCGACGTAACGCCACGGTGTTGAGCACAGCTTGTATTCAAAGTGTCCGTTGCAGTTTCTGGTAAGAAATGGTATGCTTTTTTAGCCAAACAACAAACATATAGCAAGAATTAAATAATTAGAAAGATTTTGGATGATGTTTATGACTCGCCCTAAGGTGGTGACATGGATACATTTGCACAGGTCATTCACACTTGACAAACACTCGTCGGGCCAGCGGCGTGCCTTGCAGGAGCAGACCGCTCCGCGTATCAGCAATTGACTGTGCTGGCGTCACTGTGGGTCTCCTACATTTCACCCAGCGTCAACTTCGATGCATTTTGCTTCCTTCCGGTCAACAATCTGCTTGATGTTCGTCAAACGTAGCTGTGACCTATAAAGCTGTCATGCTGTCGTTGGGCGGATACCAGATCGACGCAGTCAACAAGGAGGTTCAGCGGCAGGTCACAGCCCAGTGGTGTGACAGCACCAAGCCAAGGATCCAACCCCTGGCCGATCAGGATGGTCATCTGCTAATCCTCCGAGGTGAGAAGTCCAACATCGGCATTTGCGTCGGTGATCGTGCTGTATTTGATTAATATATTGGAAGTGATAGCACGAATACATAAGTCAAGGCGCAAGATCGGGTTACAGGTGATGGGTTCTCGACGTACCAAGTTCATTGTACTAACGGGTTGGTTGATATTCTCCCAGCCATCGTGACTGCAGTCCCCAAGATGGCAGTGACGCTAGCAAAGACAGCGGCCCCGCCACGGTCAGCTTTAACCTTGGCTATGCGCAGCGTCATCCCGCTGACTCACATCTTTGGCTTCATCCGGGACGTGCATATGGTCAACTTCGACGCCTAGTTCAGCGTGTCGCTAACCGGAAAAAACATCGACGACAATGCCATATTCCACACCTGCGCCGGAGATTACGGCAAAGTGACGCTCCCGAAGCTCCCCATGTGGATCTCGCCCGGAACGACGACGCTGCAGGAGGAGACCAACATGCTTAACTTCATGCGACTGGTAAGAACACCCTGTCCCTCCAGGCTATGACCAAGGATACCCAGCAGAGTGTGGTCTCCGATTAGTTCTCGTGACAAATCAGCGCCCAGCAGGGCATCGGTGTACCCAGGCATGTCTTCGTAGTTCTCTAGATCTCGAGCCAGGAGAATAACTAGGAGCGCACCAAGATGGTGCTCGACAAGATAAGCGTTACGGAAGTGAGATTGCGTCTCAACGGCCACAAGAAGCAAACCGAGAAAATCATTCTGAACTATGCATCTAACAACGTGGCCCTCGCTTATCGTCTTGAGCTTCATAGATGGGGATCGAAACATGGACACGGGTCCAGCCAGAAAGATTCTGCTGGACTCTGTCCAACCTACTATTCAAGCTGGAGCACCTCGACCTAGTCACTCAGTCGGTCGTGGACATGTACTTCAAGTCTGCTCGTATCCTGCTTGCACCGTCTCGGATAAAACGATGTTCTGATATGTTACCGTAATTTGGCGATGAGTGCGTGCAGTCGAAGCCTCAACCAATCCTAAAATGTAACGTTCAAGGTTTATATACATCTATTATACTGACTACCGCCCAGTTCAAGTACCTCCAAGCTCCCCACAAGGCCAATTCAGCGTCGACTTCAATCATTCTGTCGCGGCCCTGAAGGACATGCAAAACGAAGGTGGCATTTTTCCACTGTTTTCTCTCCTTCTTTCCGTGGCGACTGTTACTATTTATAAGGTATCCAAGTCTGGTAATACCATGTGGGGACCATTAAAACGAACGACAGCGGAATCGTGAATATGACTGCGCATGTTCGTCCAAAACACTTTGATGCCAAAGCATACGTTGATAGACCTGGAACCTCGGCCTCGCTGCGCTCTATATCCACCTCCACCGTCCAATATAAAAGCTAATACAATAGTAGGCATGGAAGAGTCAACCGTTCATCATGATGAGGCTACCAAGACTTATGTTGATGCGGCTAGGCACCTATGAACTTTGTTGTCTTTTTAACTTCGGTGAATTGTATTTCATTGTACTCCGAAGTAGTTAGACCTCATCTAACCTACTCTAGAGGGAATCCCAATATAGCACCCAGTATGGTGCCGTAAGTTTCCCTGCAAGCGGAGTACGGGGGTGGGGGGAGTAGAACCCGCTGTATACCGCTTTACAGTTATGAATGGTATTGTTTCAGAGAGATGTTGCTCCTGGTAATGAATTTTGACGTTTTGCTTACGATGAGGTCTGAAAGTTTAGATAAGCAGGTTCAGGTCAGGGAGACTTCATCCCTGGCTTTTGAAAAAGTAATTTTCGAGGAAATATGTTTTTCGACACACAGCCCTTGGTCCTCTCCACGCCAACTTATTTTATTTGCATGGTCTAGACTACTATAAAGGGGGATATCCAAGACAAAATTAGGTTATTCATTGAGGTCATCACTTGATCGATTCAAACGTGTCTGCCACATCTGACATCGCGATATCCCCCCCCCCCCATCAAGTGTAAATCCCAAAGAAAACACCCATAACTACCACCAGAAAAAGATCGGTGATATTGAAGCTCAGCTCAAGGCCGAGATTGAGCAGCAATGCTCCCTCTGCACAAGGTATGGGCAAACTGTCAACAATTCCTACCGTATGGCGGCGACGTTTAGTCCTGTAGCCATATGTGTAGGAATCGCGGGGAGGGGGGTCGCTACTCTGGTGGCTACTCATCTTACTATTTTTGCTGGCAGGACAGTTTACCTTCCAACGCCTCCAAGTCAAAAACATGATCAGATTCGTGTCCACGCATCGGAAAGCTGAACTGCATCTAAGACTTAGTCTCGCGGCCCTCATTGATGCCTCGCTGTCCGAGGATGAATTCATGAATAAGTATACTACCTTTAAAAACAAGATCATGGGCTTCTGCAAGAACGGCACTTGTTGTCTTAGCCATCAGCGATACCGAACTAATTGCGCTCCTGGCTCAGGGTGGGTATGAGGTCAGCCTCAATCTTCTTAACGTTAGGCGAGAGTACAGCCTAAGCAACGTCATCTATTTTCCTCTAGCCTGCCTGACTTCCGCGAGCCAAGCGCTCCTCCGACTCATGAGTTTTATCTGAAGCTCGACGTCCCTTTTAAACTAGCCGTTTCGTACGAGTTCTCGATCCCATCTACATGCTCCATTAATTCTTTTTCTGAGCGGCTAAAGAAAGGACTATGGAAGGAGGCGAAATAGAATATCCCCATCGTACAAGGTAAGGGCCTTGGGTCCAATTGTACATAGTAAGATCTGTGATTCCTAGGTGTGTCAGATGCCTGTTAATGGCCATTGGAAATAGGATCTCGAACGTTTCTGGAGGTTATATGTAGTCGTCAACCTCCTTTTCAGGATAGTTGCCATACTCAAAGTAATTCCTTCATCCTTAGAGGACTTTTTTCCACACTGTCTTCCAATCTACGCATAAGGTTGTCCATGACCGTATCCCATAAACCCCTCGCGTCTCTAATTGATGTGTTGGTGATAGTCACCCACCTAATGCTATGCTACCATGACAGCATATGCCTGCGTAGACCCACCCTCCCACGATCGGTCTAACCCGCTGTGAGGATTATGATACGCCCTCTGAATGAGTAGTTCGTGGGTTAATACCGTTATGTTGACGCCTTAATGATGCTTTATTTTCCGAATTTAAATTACATGCATTTGGCTCTTTATGAGTGTTTTCAACCTATTAGATTGTTTCTTTGTCACTGTTGATCAAATGGATCCAAAAAGAGTAAAATCATATAGTAATTTATTGATATTTTATTTTAACAGAGGCATCAAACTGGTTTGTAAAGGAATTCGCTCGCGAAAACAGCTTACGGCAGGAATATATTCTGAAAGACTGAGCTGTACGGAGTGTTATGGCGTATATGTGCGCTGGACCATTTGTTTTCCCTGTTTCATTAGCTATAAAGAATCAGTTTTGAAAGAGAGAGCCAGTCTTCAAATCCAGTGATACACTTATGCCATCTAGCGAGAGACAGGGTAATCTGATAGTGACGTGTGAGTTCCGTTGGTGCAATACCTTCTAGGGCAGGGAGAAATTTCTTACAGATATGGTGCTGGCTATTAATCTGTATATTATTTCATTTGCGAACAGTCGAGGCGGCCAACATGGCCTCCTCAGTCGCTTGAACAGTAAACTTTGTCTCTGAAATGAAACTCACCCGTGATGCTTCTCTCTAGCTAGCTGACTCGGTGTACTGTGGGACTTCTATACGATTTCTGTTTGCGAAGGCTTTACTTCATAGCACTATGTCTGAAACAGGAACCAAAAGGTGACATTATACAAACGTCCATCTAGCGGAGTAATGTATGGATTGCTCCCTAACCAGTACAAAACGTCCATCTAGTGGAGAAATGTATTGAATATTCCATAATCCAAAGATACATAAAGTGTTCACATCATAAGTTGGAAGAGATTGTGTTTGTTACTTAGGGAAGTTAAAATCTCCATAACGATGAATATCACGTGACTCTATGTATATTAGTAGAAAGACAGAAAGTCACAAGACAAAAATGTATACCTATACTTAGGACAGAATATCACAGGACAAAAGGTCCACAATTTTAATTGTCATAGTAATAGTGGACATGTAGGTCACAAAGTCACTTGACATATAGTCACATTATATAATTGTTACTATTAATAATGAAAGTGAAGTGATAGCAGGAGACTTGAAATTGTTTATCAACTGAAATCTTAAGATCAAATTGTAAAACAAACATATACCATTGAGGTTTATTTAAACTCTTTATCTGATAGCAAAAAGGTAATTTTGATTGGAATATACTTGTAAAGTTTTGGCTTTGATCTCTTAATTGCTTATTAAACAAATACGTATCCTTTGAAGGCTTTTGAACCATTTAAATTCAATTATTAATGAGCTTTTTCATTAGTAGTGGTAGTTAAAATAATGAGATTATTTTGTTTGTACTGTTTACTTTTATTTTGTTTTTGTTGCAAAATCTTATGAAATATCTTCATAATATTCAAAATCAGACGACACATAACTGTGTTTATTATATTATCTAAATGAAAAGTTGCAGTTCATTAAGTTGTGTCCTATAAAAACCTGCAACATTACAAAATTCAAAGTGTGACACTATGTCCTGTGACTTTTTGTCATACATTTCTCTCATAATAGTTAAAATTCAAATTGTGAATTTTTGTACTGTGACTTTTTTCTACATTCATGTATATTCATATTATGCCGCAGACAAAAAGTCACTTACCATATTTGTAAAGGCACCGTCTTAAAAGTTCCATACATCAATCAGCAGCAACACGTGACAAATTTTGGCCATAGAGTCTGAAATATGCCACTATTGTAAAGGTTTTTAAGCGCGTGCATTGTGCATTTTTTTTTTTTTAAATTTCAGTTGCATCAATCAAACACAATCTCGTTTTCTTTTCTTCTAGCGCAGTGCACTTGTTAGCAGCCCGTCGTAAATTGCTCTAAATGTGTCATGAATGAAAACTGCTCCTACAATAATTTGAAAATCCTTTTAACCTTTAATATCAAGGAAGTGCACTTTTTTAGACATAGCATGACATGCATTGTTTACAGTATCACGTGAATGTCACACTTTAAAGTGCACAGAGTGAGCCCGGATGTTTTACCTTGCTTCGCACAACGTGATGGGGATATCAATTCAAAACTAAATTGGCAATGTACTTGACACCTGACATTGTATAATAGGTCTAGCTGATTAGACATTGATACAAATTAACACAAAGGCTTATCAATCGATTTCATGACATGATAGAGCGTATATTTGGCTTTGGAACAGATAAAGCCTTGTCAATACTGCCTGAACTTTTCGAAGCAAATATTAAAAGTAGCGTCATATGAAACTAATGCTCAAGAAGGCACGCGTTTTGGCGACTGTGACCACACCCATACTTGACCAATGGTCATTTTTCCGCCGTTTCGTTCGGTATTCTTATAAACTTGGCCGGCCCAAGGGTTTTGGGGCCAAGGTGAACAATGACTTTGCCCCCTCCCCCCCTTTTTGAAAAATTAAATTCCCGCTAAGTTGGCGCTCCTTAAAGTCTGGCTCCCAAGGCAACTTCCTAGTTCGCTGGAATGGTCAGGCAGGCCCGTCCTGATCAAAATGGCACGAGTATGTTTAACTGAACATTTCTTAAAGGTTACAGAGCGTAATAGCTTGGTATATGTGTCAGAGCGATTACTTTTACATCTGTATCGTCACAGTATATGGCAAATGAGTAAGATCGAATATTTGTCACATGTACAATTTTTGGGTTATTTACAGCCCAAGGTGGCAGAATGTAAGAAACTTAGATTATTGTATGACTCTTGTATACGTAATCATTTTAATATGTTCCTAGGCCCCAAGGTGGCAGAATGTAAGAAACTTAGATTATTGTATGACTCTTGTATACGTAATCATTTTAATATGTTCCTAGGCCCCAAGGTGGCAGAATGTAAGAAACTTAGATTATTGTATGACTCTTGTATACGTAATCATTTTAATGTGTTCCTAGGCCCCAAGGTGGCAGTATGTAAAAAACTTAGATTATTGTATGACTCTTGTATACGTAATCATTTTAATATGTTCCTAGGCCCCAAGGTGGCAGAATGTAAGAAACTTAGATTACTGTATGACTCTTAATTTTAATATATTCCTAGTCTTCTCCGACTTTACTCATCAACATTACCTCAGGTCTGATTCTAAATGACTATAAATGCAACCTTGCTATTTAAAGTTTTTTGTTTTGTATTTGCGGATAAAATTGCCCATAGGTCGCTTGGAGCATGCCTCAGGGAAGGTATTCTGAAATTATTCATTCTAACCTCATAATTGTTTAAGTAATCTTTTATCTCAATCCTCGCTATTTGGCTAACTGTAGACATTAGTATGTGATGCATATCTTACAAAGTGTAGATGAGCGGCGCCTTCGCCATAAAAAGCCGGTCATTTTGAAACGGAAAGATACAGGCTGCCTACTGCTTTTGCATTCACTAACGATACCAAGTGAGCTAGTTGAACCCAGAACTATAGCTACATCGAAAAGTCTGATATTCCCCCTTTTACTATCATAAACATTTCATAGCTACTACGTGCTCAACTCGGAATTGTGTTACTTCACAATTTCTTTTAACAAAGTCTCACTGCATGGGTATTTCTTGATGTATCGAGTTCTAATTTGGGCAATTTATGTTGAAAGCAATGTATCTATCATACATGTATCTCTCTAAAAATGCAATTTTAATATTTGAATACGTACTCATTCGTATTTAACGTATTTTGTGCAGACAAAGCCAGGCCTTTATGTTGTATTCAGAACAGTATTGAATTGAACATTATCTATATTCTATCACAACACATAATACGGTATGCTACTGTGTGAGGTTGTGTAGTGCAAGCGTACGGTTCGTTATTCATATATTTGCTTACAGGAAACAAGGGCCAATATGCGATTGTCAAATAAATCACCTCTTAATAACTAAATTAAGTTTAATAAGTTGAAAGGTTAACGCAGTAAGTCGGCACTCACGGTTGTGCAAGGAATAGTTTCAATCAGATACGGCTAACATGTAATTTACAGGTGTTGTTTAGATGACCTTAAACTTGGGAAAAGCTTTAAAGTTACTAGAACACAATTTTGGTTTGTTTATGCATTAGGAGTCAGTGATTTGGATTAAGGTAGGTAAGTACACATCGTCGTTTACCCAAGGGCTTAAAATATACATAAACCACCTACAACCAGTATAAAATTATCGTTTGCATTTAAACTGTATAGGAAAAAATTGCATATGAATATCTTAAACGAGTTTTAATCATTCTAAATGTCTACGGGCCCGCCATTAAAAGTAGAGTTTCTGTTTACACCGTCAGACTTGTTCATTCCAAAGCTTATATTTGGCTCTCTATGGGGTTTTACCGTTTATATGTGTCCGATTTAATGTATAGCTTACTTTGCATTTGGTTATAATGACAGATTATTCGCATATGGACTATGTACCTCTCATGTACTTAATTTCCTTGAAATATTTTGAATTGCAAACATTTGGGTGATGGATAGTGTTGAAGATTAAGACTGACAGAAAGTGAATTTAGAGACCAAGAGAACAACTGCATAACCGACTTCCAAGTGGTGAGAATATGCAGGCAAAACTGGATTGGTCATTTCTACATTGAACATATTTAACAAAATTACATTCTGAGTTACAATTATTCGTGTATATCTGGAAAATCGAGCCAGTCGAAAATTTATATTTTGCCCTCCCCACCTTTTACAAATGTATTTAAATTTATTGGAAAGCAATTACCTTTCATAAAATTAAGTTACCTTCAATTTGCAAGGAATAGCTATAAGTTTTAAATTTCAACATTTAATTTATTCGCGCAAAGAAGTGGCTTCGGTTTGACTTAAATCTATGTATCACATTCCTTCCTTGAAAGCGCAGTTAAACTGCCCCAGGCACTGCATTGTAGAAAATGCGGGCAACTAAACGGCTGTAGCTTGTGATATTATTAAGAAATATGTGAATTGGATAGGTAAAACCAGTAATTTATATAGCTTTAGATTCCAAGTGTGATTTTAGCTGTCTAATTACTATTGATTTTGACATCAAAAATTTGGTCCTTTAACATTTGAGTTTCCTCTTTTTTACTTTTGAGATAATGGAAAAAAATGGTATGTTTGTACAGCATCTCTGGACGGTGCGTCGTTTACTAAAATGCCTTCCTATTTTCTAAGGCTAAAGAGTCGGCTCAATATGTTAAGTTTTCCATCACACTTTCCTCTCTGCTCTATAATGTTACAGCCGTTTGTGATTAGTTGAAGAAACTTTGTATATTTATACATCGTCACTAGAAGGCGTGTCATGCGCCATAACATGATTCCTGTCTTCAATCTCAAGGTCACGAGTTAATATATCAATTTTTCGTCACACTTTCCTTGCGGGTCTGTAACTTGAGATCTGTATGAGATTAAAGTATGTAACTGTATACACTTATACATACTCATTAAGAATCATGCCAATTACAACACTGGGGTTCTGTCTTTAAGTATATATGTTATGGCTCATTAATTTGTTTAAAGTTTTCCGTTTTCCGATTCTGCTATTATTGCAGAGGCTTTTGCGATTAAGGGATGACACTACACACTCACACACACACACACACACACACACACCGTGAATCTATCTTCAAGGTCACGGCTCGTTTTGTTTAAGTTTTCCATCATGCTCATTTTTCCACTGTATACAAATAAAGCTGTTTGAGACTAAGATTTGCTACTTAATACAGATATATATCATCACCTGCTTGTGTCGTATGAATAAAAGTAGTTTTGTGTGTATTACATTTCTTTTGTATATCAGAGGTCTTGTCTATATTAAAGGTCTTGTGTATATTAGGGGTCTTGTCCATATGAAGGGTCTCATATATATGAGGAGTCTTGTCTATATTAGGGGTCTCATCTGCATGATCGATCACGGCTGCATACAATATGTGAGGTTTGTCATATCTGTTCATTTTCATTCTAACTTAAGATCTTTTGGAGATGACTGAAGAAAAATTGGTACACGTTGTAACTCAAAAATGTTTTGCATTGTAAATTTCGGATCTTATCCTCAAGGTCAAGATCACATGCCAGTATTTTATGGTTTCTTTTGTTTCTGCTTTATGTCATAATGTTGTTTGATGTAGATGGATGAACCTTGGTACTTTTATCTTCTCAATGTTGTTGGCGTCTCATGTAGCACAAAGTTTTACCCTCAAATTCATGGTGGCGCATTAATGATTTTACACCTTTCTGTATATTTTATATAATGCCCTTTGAGTTATATTAATTAAACCTGATTATATTCCATGTCTGCCCACTAACTTTACAGCTCTTTTTTAAACGTAATAATCTAATTTCATTATTGTGAATTTTTGTGACTTCACCATGGTAGTTGGGAGACAAATAGTTACTGAAATTTCGTTTTCTGTTTGTTTGTTTGTTTGTTTATTTTATCGGAGCCAAATAGAATGGGTACAGCGTAAATTATAAAGCTTAATAACAAATCAGAAAAATAATTCTAAGTTTTATTATGTGATTATGTCCAGCATTTCAAGGAAACATACAAGTTTTTTCAAGGATGGATTTTATAACCAGATTAACATGCATGTCACCTATATGAAAATATTTATCTGATTTAATTTGTTGTCGGAGAAGTTATGTTTGGGGTAAGTGAACATTTTGCACTCGTTTTTAGTGATGAATAGTGAATAAAAGACTCTCTGACCGTAGTTATTCTGGAGTAACATACAAGATACAAGGTTGCCATAATTAACCAACGATAGCGCTTACGACAGCTGGGCAGCAATCAAAAAGGAGGTTGGTGACATCTAACATCAACTATTTTGCAGTCCAGCCGATAGTTATTAG
Organism: Megalonaias nervosa; assembly: GCA_016617855.1. Lineage (NCBI taxonomy): Eukaryota > Metazoa > Mollusca > Bivalvia > Unionida > Unionidae > Megalonaias > Megalonaias nervosa. Next base: position 41,368 of record JAECUM010021356.1, on the reverse strand, counting down.
TTTGACGGTCGTCTTTTTCTGATATATAGGAGAAGACTAAAAGTGGTCACGAATTACAGTCAATGTAATACTTTTCTAATGGCGCAATGAATGACATCAGCAGTGTCAGTATAAACGGCCTTGTATGCAATAGTGAAAGGCACATTTTAACTACTCACTATAGTAAAACCACTCACAGTGACTACTTTTCAAGCTCTTGTGATTTAGGAATATTTTCGTAATTAGTCCATCTGATAGTCATTTTTTATTGTACGTTCATATAACCTGGTTGTTGCTTTTATATTTTAGAAAAAAACCTGCTCACTGTTAAGAAAGCCAGGTAAATATGAACTACTTCAACGCTTGGGTGAGTTTCATGCATTCAGATCAACTTCAGATGCAACTATTGAACTTGACTGACACGTTCATTCGAGGAAGTTTTATTCACTTATTACCAAACCAAGTGAAGGTAACCTTTACTTCCCAATAAAAAAAACCAGGCATTTCAGACAACGTTCGGGAGAAAGAAAACACATCGGGAATGATAGAAAAACATTGCATGAACTATAACTGATGTGATAGTGACGTTTTATGACGCCTAACATCATCTCAGCGCAAACTGCTCCACAGGTGATGTCGACAATAACGACACTGCCTGCACAAACATTTTGACCCCAGGGTCAGTCAGTTCTGTTATTGCAGCGATGAATTTGTGACGAAAAAGATTGATATGCGATATGCTATGACAAATCTACTGGCATAAGCATTACAGTTAATACTGTATCCTTTACATCTGGCAAATTCATTCAAAAGCAAGGTTAAATCGAGAAAAGGCCTTTCTGCTAGTTAAGAGTCAAACTTGGCGTTATTCGATCTATAAGAGAATATAGCATACCGTGAGGAGAATGCATGGCTGCGTTCATCGAGGACACTCATAGATTGAGATTATTTCATCTTGACCGAAGCATTGAAAATTGTCTCTGCTCAAGTTTGAGTTTAGTAACTTGTGTGAATTAGTTCATTAAGGTATCGTGGTGCTTTATCTAAAGTATATTGTATATTGAGTACCTTAGCAGTTGATTGAGTTTTCCGCCTTTTTTAGAGATGATTTCCCCCCTTTTCACTCTTTAACACCATCGAAATTACTTTCTCCCATGGACTTTTTGGTAAGAAAACCTCGAGGTGTTCCACGTTTCCCCCGCTAGTAACAAAGCTTGAATCCTCGTTATTCTCCGATTAAGCGGGTGAGCTAATTATCCCATAGAAATCTTGATAAATTCAATTTCTCAGCGTGTCCTTAGAATCTCATTTGAATTCTCCATGTAGCATTTATAGAAGCATCATCACGTGTGGATAAATGATGACTTGCTATATTGCCCTCATTCCAAATGGTATAGCATAGAAAATCGGTAATTATCAAAGTTCGAATCTGCATTGACCTTATCTTGATATACGTATCAATTACATTAGTATTTACGGTGGTAGCGTATTTTGTATGCATACACTTATGAAACCAAATTATAGTAAATGTAAATAGGTCAACATATATATGATGAAAACTCGATCGCTTCAACCATGTACCATTCCGAAAGTTTTGTATTATAATTCTAAACATTTAACTCAGAGGAGCAGTCACCGAGTAACAAACACCTGGATTTCACAGAAAAGGGTTCCCATTAAAAACTGTATTTAAATTATTATTTGGTGAGAATATTTAAATGAAATACATTTCAAACGCAATATCACAACTCTTTTTATCGTTAGTCAGTTTCAAACCCTCTGAGGTTTCCATACTATTATTCATATGATGTCATGCAATTATCGCTATATTTCCATACCCTTATCCCTGTTATGTTTCCGTACAATTTTCCCTTTGATGACTCCATGCCATTATCCCTATGATGCTTCCATATCATTATTCATATGATGTTCACACAATTATCTCTATGATATTTCCATACCCTTATCCCTGTTATATTTCCATACAATTTTCCCTTTGTTTTCTCCATACCCTTATTCTATGACGTCTCCATACGATTATCCCCATGATGTTTTCATACCATTATCCCAGTGATGTTTTAATATCGTTATCCCTGTAAGTTTTCCGTACTATTATCATCCTTGTCCTTATGATGTTTCTATATCATTATCCCGAAGATGTGTTATTGTGTATATTTCATTTGTATGTGTTAGATTTTTCTCCATGATTATATGTTATGTATAATTGTAATTTGGTCTTGACCTTGTCCAAAAACAAAATTCATTGTCTACCTGACCAGTAACTTTTAATTTAGTAAACAAATAATACATAGCTAATATTTACTCTATGGGTGTGGGTTAAATATTAATATCATTATCAACAGAGGTAAACATACTTATTTGGCTCTTGGTTTAGGACATTGTGTTCAGTATTTGATTTGGGTGGAATTATTTTTCACGTTATTATTCACTGGGAATCCAAAGTATTCATCTATAATATTCTTGGATAGAAACATTAATTTGGAATTATAATGAATTCAGACAAGGACATCTTGGATTATATTATTATGATTAATTGGAAGACTGTTAGTACATCATCACACTTCAGGTTACTGGTACATTGGTACATTCAAGACTACAGGCACATTAAAGCCTTCAGTGCTGGATCTTATTTCAAAAACCACTGGAATATAATTAGAATTTTATTCATTAGAACTTGTGATATAATTTTTTAGACTATTCGGGATTTAATTCTCAATACCGTAAGTTAGTTTAAATTTTCGTTTTGTATTCTAGAGATATAAATTATTTATTGAATTTTACAAAAACATGCTGCTTTTCGCTCTTTTCTATTTCTTATTTAAAGACCATAGAGTCGTAATAGTATCCATACAATTGTCCCTTTGATTATTTATAAAATTATCCTTTTGATGATTCAATACAGTTATCCCTATGATGATTCCATACAATTATCCGTATGATGATTCCATATCATTATCACAATGATGCTACATACAATTATCAACATGATTTGCATAATGCGATACGTACCACGGTAGACCGCAACTATATTAGAGACCAACACTTTATTGCTCTGTTGCAGTGGCCTGACACGTTTAAAACAATTTGCATCTGTCAATAGCTGTATAAAACATTTCGCCCTGTTTAAAATAACTCCACATTTTACGCATTATATTATTTGAAGAAACACTGAATTATCTTGAGATAAAAGGAAATAAAATATTTCGGCTTAAAGGAAAATCGCATTACGCACCCCCGCTCCTGAAAATTAAACGGTCAGTAAGCACGTGAATTTGCTATGCGTATATAAGTTGTTGATAAGTTGTAATCTAAAAACTTTAACTAATGTGAGATAATTAAAATTTAAACTATAGTTGACACCATGTGATAAACATTGTGCTGACATTAGAGAGCTTGTTGAGTAAAATAGAATCTGTTGACACTGAACCCATCACTTTACTATATACACTACTGATATAATAAGCAGGGAAACTTTCAGTGGGGTGCTCGCATTTAGGGCCAGTAAACACAAAACACATTTAAACGATAAACGAGAAGATATTTAGTGGACTTGAGAATGACGTAAACTTAAAACAGAAAACAACTGCTCTCGTGAAAACTTTAGGATGATTCGCAGTCTTACAAAGGAATATATATATATATATATATATATATATATATATATATATATATATATATATATATATATATATATATATATATCTGCAACATTAACATGCGCTACAAAATAACTAATAATGACTTCTATAAATATGAAATTTGTCCAAAATTCGGATTTGATCACCAAGATATCATGCGTGACACGTCTCAAACATGTGATTAGGCGATCGTAGATACGATTATATGTGTAACATTCACAAATAATTTGTGACAAATACAATGTTTGTCAAAAAAAAATTATTCTTTTGTCATGAAAAATGAAAACATGCTTTAAATATCATTAAATTCGTACAAGATTACTCGGGAATTTTCGTACATTCCTTACTGACGGGAACGACCGAACTATCTGTAGAGAGGAAAACGTACAGTGGTACGTACCAGCAGGAAAAGATACAGCGGTAAATCTCTATCTATAACGGTAATACCGCGTACCTCTATTCCAATTCCATACCATTACATATTAGATGTTTCCATACGATTATTCCTATGATGGTTCCATGCCATTATCCCTGTAATATTTCCATACCATTTTCCATATAATGTTTCCGTTCCATTATCCCTATGATGTTCTCTACCATTATCCCTGTAATTTTTCCATATTATTATCACTATGATTGTTTTCCATACCATTATCCCCACGATGTATCCATTAATTATTCTACGGTATTTATATACAGTTATCCCTATGATGTTTCCATATCATTATCCCTACGATGTATCCATTAATTATCCTATGGTATTTCCATACAGTTATCCCTATAATGTTTCCATACCATTATCCCCATTATACTTAATACCATTATCACCATAATATACCTTTATAGGACTGGTATAACGTGTCCATACCGTTATCCATATGACGGTTAAATACCACTATCCCAATGATGTTTCTATACCATTATCCCTATGACCCTATGATATTCCAATCCATTATCCCTGTGGTATTTCTATACCTTGTTACACGTATGGAGTTATGGTATCATTTGTACAGTTTCACTTGTGTCACCGTTTTAAAGTTAATCTATAGAAAAAGTTCCAAATACTTCTGCCGCATAGATATTTGTAGAAACAAATTTAAAATGCATGTTGCATCGTCATGAATTTAGCCTGGTGCCGATTTGGCCTCAAAAGGACGAGGACAGCGTGTTCTAATACAAACACGTCTAACTGCTGTGTCGGAACAAAAAAAGGCAGATATATTTTCTCAAACTTATACAGGCAAGAAACGTGTCCGTGCAATTATTTTAATTCAAGGCCTGAATGTATAACACATAGGTATGTCAGATTGATAAATGAAGCACGTTTCCGTCATGGTCTCCGCTAGAGTTCAAAATACGCCACTCAGCAAGTCGGTGCGTATATTATCGCACTTGAATATATTTGAACTATTATCAAAGATAACTACCACGCTGTATAATGCAACCGTGAAGAAAATTAGAAGAACACTGATTATTTCGTCACGGTTTTTCATGAAGCATACTTATCCACGTTGGGCAAACCTCAAATAAAGAAATATTCAGTCAAAATAAAAGCACATTGAATTAATTCTTTCCTTTGTACATTATCTTGGACAATTCAGAAAACTGAAGAGTCTCTCTAAAACTTCCCCTGGATCTTTTCCAGAATTTAGTAACATAATTTTATTTAGGTTGTACTTCCGTAGCTTAGTTTTACCGTCGAAGGTCTGTCCTATTTGGTGTTATTCTTCATCACTAAACTGTTAGAACCAACACAGAGACTTAGGTGTGCCTGCCTATATGATAACATATTTTTAGTACGAACACATACTTAAGTGTGCATCTGTACTAAAATTCTGTCACTACGAACACGGATACTTAGGTGTTCCTGCTTCTAGGTTAAAATTATTGTCAGTACGAACACAGATACTTAAATGTACCTGCCTCTACGTTTAATTACTGTTGGCAAGAATACAGATACTCAGGTGTGCCTCAAATCTGAAAATGTACTGCGAGAAAATAGAATGTTTTAAATTTAGCCACTGTCAAATTACCTGTGGACGCATAAGCAATAAAAAATACATCATCTGCTGAAATGCATAATTTGGGCACGTCACTAACAGTCGTTATTTTCTTCGTTCGTGTTCCGAACAGTGGCACCACCCTGGAAATGAAATATATCTCAGGATTAAATCTCTTTCATGAGCATTTGTACTTTTTCATAGAAGGGAACACTTTATCGTGAAAACCATTAAATACAAGCGACACAGCAGGGCTTTTCTTTGATGTAAGCAGGAATGCATCGTCGTTATTGTTGGACATGAAGGTATGACAAATCTTCTTTATCCTTTTCTGCTCAAAAGGTCTTATTCTTGATGTTACTCATAACCTATCTACTTGAAATTTATAATTGGTGACATTTTGCATTATTTATCTGATCTAAATTTTAAAACACAAAGCTAACAAACTACAGATGATAGCGATACAGTTATTATTATCCCCATGTGCTATTTCAAAAGCAATGAACTGAGTAGCGAAGACGATGATTAAAAGAGATTTTCCAAAAGAGGGTGAACCGCAAAGTTTGGTCCCATAACTTAGGGAGTTTACATCTGCTTTTCTAATACACTTCCGCAAATAAGGCGATGATATCGTTGACCAATGGTTTGTAGTTTAAAAATAGAATCCAATTATGTCCTAGTGAATTAAAATAATCAGCTAAAGTATGACCGTAGTTTGTCAGAATATTGCAAGTTGACCAATGTGATAACGGATCTGTGGTTTTTAGTCGCTTAAGACTGTTATATTCTAAATGGGTAATCGTGGTAGAAATATTTCCTATTTGCATATTATCATTATCTATCTTTCTAGTACTGAATTCTTGACGTAGTTTGCCTGTTGATAAGCCCGTTACTTAAAAGCTGTACATGTCTCTTTTAAAGGAGTCTTCATTTTAGACGAAATAAATGCTAACTTTGTAATTTCATCATCTGGAACCTAGATAACATCACTTTGACGAGTGTAAAAGAGTATTGTGTTCATGTGAACATATACAAGTTCATTGTCACATATATCCAAATGTAAACACTTTGTGAATTACCATCTCTACCCATATGTAAACACTTTTGAATTTTCGAACGATTAGAAAGTAATCTTCAAGTTATACAATTCTATACACTTATAATTAGTAAGAATAAGGGTTTTACAGACCTTTGAGAAAATGCATGCTTGGACTCAAGGACAATTACAATACTTTTGGTTGTGCCACGTCTCAAGTCAATTACAATCCTTTCGTTGTGAATACTCAAAGCAATTGCTATCCTTTTTGTTGTGCCATGAATCAAGGCAATTACAATCCTTTTCGTTGTGACGACTCAGACAATTACATTCCTTTTTGTTGTGCCACGAATCAAGGCAATTACAATCCTTTTCGTTGTGACTAGTCAAAACAATTGTTATCCTTTTTGTTGCGCCACGACTTAAAACTCGAGACAAGTATTACCCTTTTTGTTGCGTTACGACGCAAGACAATTACTATCCTTTTCGTTGTGACGACTCAAAACAATTGCTATCCTTTTTGTTATAACGACTCAAAACAATTACAATCCTTTTCGTTCTGACGACTCAGAACAAATACAATCCTTTTTGTTGTGGCGACTCAAAACAACTGCTATCCTTTAAGTTGCGCCACGACTCAAAACTCGAGACAAGTATTATCCTTTTTTTGTTGTACTACGACGCAAGACAATTACTATCCTTTATGTATTTGACGGCCATCTACGTTTGTGTAACTTTTTGTCATTAAAATTTTATTTCTGTCACTTAAATTGACTTGCACTAAATTTTTATAAGATAATACATTTTTCAATTGTCCCATGCGGTTATCGTTTACATTTACAAATGTCGAATTGATAGAAATAAATTTCAATTATAATGTTTTATTTCGTTCACAAGAGCAGAACTTTGTGCAACATTTATGACAAATCTAAATTGAAGACAATGTTCTTGAAGGCAATAGAGCATTGTTATACAGTATGGTCAACTAAGTGTCGCGTAAAATATTACAGTTAACTGTCTTTAGTATCTGTGAGTATTCTCACGGTGGAAAGTTTGCTATTTCAGGACTTGCATATCATCAATTTGTAAATTTCAAAAGTACACTGCTTACAGAAACTTAGGATTATCAGTGAAACCCTAATGGTGTATAAGTATCTCTTTAAACTAACATTTTAGCAAGTACTTTTTAAGTAATCTCTTGAAATAAAATATATGTCGAATCTTATCGATATAAATCACAGTCTGTAAATATGTTGTGCAGTGACGTTGTCGTCATTGCAGAGATTTAGGTCAAATGCAGCAAGCTCAGTGTGCCTTTTTCCTTTAAAATAATTCGTAAAATAGTTTTTGCGGGTATCACTGTGCTCATTGATCCCATCAGACTTTGTTCTATCATTCTGTAGTTCGTGAGAAAATCAATAATATTTTTCTCTGATTTTTCTTGGAGCTTTGCTGACTATTCAAGACTGCTGCCTGTACTCAGTCGAAAGCAGCACTGAAGCCTGAACAGAAAACAAAATGTTTACCGAATTCAGTCTTTTGACTCTTGCCTACGATGACAAAGCGAACTGGTATAATTCGGCCTATTCTGGAAAGCTAATTTGCGTGCCAAAAATCAAGTCATTCTATATGCGACTGTTTCCCGAAAATGACAAATACACAATGCTGACCTTTTCTATGTCGCGTCCAAGTTAGTTCTTAACATAAGTATGATGGCCTTGATGTACTTGAGCTTGCTAGTAATGTACTGGTTTTCACTGGAAAAAATTCTAGAAAATGATGGAAATGTATAAAGAACTTAACTTAGTGTAGTGATGCTTTGAATAGCCCTGAATAGTATACGGAGGAAAATACATGGTAACATATTTTGGTAACACATTATTCTGACGATTAGACATCCTATATGCTAATCCTACTATGAATTTAAATTAATTAAGCAAAGAAATCAGTTGTGTTTGTTTGAAGAATGCAATGTTTAGGTCGGACGCATCGGTTTTCGACAAGATTTTATTTTCACAATTGCACCTATAATTAGCATTTATTTGTCACAGATTTATATAACTTTTATTTGAAACTTCAAATGGATGTAGCCAAAATGTAATGGCACAGTTTTGTTTTGATCTGGCCAATAATAGAAGTACTAGCCAGTCTGTCTTGACAAGAACTATCAGCATAGGCATTTCTTTTGCGGTTTTGTGAGAAAGAATTTGAATTGTTCCTTCAAGACGACACAGAGAGTTATGTAAGTACGATCCAGGCCTGGAAATTTATAAGTTTTAATATTTGTTATAATGTTGGATTGCGAAGGCATTGATGTCTTTCATATCATTAAATCAAGCAAGTGTAATATTTCCATTCCTAAGCTTTTTACAAACTCTGTTTAGCCAACCGATTAAACAATGCAACTCAAAGACTAATTTTATCGAAGAAATCTATCTATATTTAAGAATAGCGTTGCTTTATTGGTTACTAAGTTTAAATTGTTTATTTGGTTGGTTTTGGGGGTTGGGGGATGGGGGCGATTTGTCGTTTGCTTTTTTTTTGGTATTGGCAGTTGGGGTTTTTTCACTCTCTTTTTGTACTTGTCATTTTCTTTAGAAACATTTCTTGAATGTACAGGCCAAAGGACCATATCAGATTGATCGATTGACGTATCGGTGCTTTATTGTCAGGTTGAGGAAAGAATTATATTTTTCACGTTTCCCATCTTCTCAAATGCAAAAGAAGCATTTTTCATTAAAAAGAATTCAATAATTTCCTACGAAGAAAGCAAAGCAAATCATACCTTTCCGAAGTCATCAAAACATTACACTGTCAGATTCGTTAATATGTTATAACCTTTCATAATTCATCTTCATTTTGCACCATTGAACCTCATTCCTCGCAAGAATGTTATAAATATATCAAATGACGAACCTTGGTATCATAATATCATCCTTAAGTATACTAGAGGTATGTCTGTCTGTCTGCCTGCCTGCCTGCATACATGTATCTATATATCTATGTTGTGTTTTAGTGGCTATATCGTGTCAACTAAAGGTAAAGTTGGAAAACTGTAAGACTGAATTGTACAAAATATTAGGATGATAAACCCTTCCAAATAAATGCAGATTTTAAGAACAACAAAAATTAACAAATAAGAAAACCCAAACATGTTTAGTTAAATTTCTGTTAACTGCATATTAAAAAAGAGAGAAAATGGTATCACATGTAAAATCCTTACGACACGCTTAAAATTTGTTGTATAAACCGCATTGTCGTACAAAGGTCTAAGATTTCGTCCGTGGAACATTCTTTCATAGCACTTCCCTATTTGTGAAACTGGCGGAAATCGACTCACTCGGCAAGAATGTGTTCCACTATCAGTGGACAATGGCATGTTGTGCATTTCGGGAGAAGTTCATGCGTAAGTAAGGTATTTGTTAGTATTATAGGAACAGGAACAGAGCTATAAAAAAAAATTGCGCTGAAAACAAAGAAGGCAACGAAAGGGCTAATATGTACGAAATTAAGAAACAAAAGCTATTAATGTCAAGAAAACGACGGCGATTATCTGTTTGTGAGTTATAGACTTTATAATTAACAAAATATCCCCTTTAATAATCGTTAAGAACTTTGACATGAGTGAAATATGTTTCAAACACACCGAAAACGAAATTTGTTTAAATAATTACTTTATGTCCGTTTCTAACATGCGCATCGCTGTCTGGATTGAAACTGAACTTAGAGCGATGTTTCATCATATTCATATTAAGAACGATGAAATTTATGATATTATCGCTTTCTCTTGACATGGCATTAGAATTGATCTCAGAAGTCACCGAGTCATCAGTTTGTCGGGTGTATTTTAAACTCCATTGTTGGGCCACTTGCCCCTATTTTCAATAGATCCTTGAGGGAAAAGATATTTGCTGTGTGGGAAACAGCAGACGCGATATTACGAGTAACTTACCTACTGTAACTATGTCGTTCACAGATGATGGCTTTCTCAGCTATTACTTCCTTATCTATCTACAGAGCTATTACTCCCTTATCTACCTACAGAGCTATTACTCCCTTATCTATCTACAGAGCTATTACTCCCTTATCTACCTACAGAGCTATTACTCCCTTATCTATCTACAGAGCTATTACTCCCTTATCTATCTACAGAGCTATTACTCCCTTATCTATCTACAGAGCTATTACTCCCTTATCTATCTACAGAGCTATTACTCCCTTATCTATCTACAGAGCTATTACTCCCTTATCTACCTACAGAGCTATTACTCCCTTATCTATCTACAGAGCTATTACTCCCTTATCTATCTACAGAGCTATTACTCCCTTATCTATCTACAGAGCTATTACTCCCTTATCTATCTACAGAGCTATTACTCCCTTATCTATCTACAGATATTCAGGATACTGTACATAGTATGGGTGAGGACTAGGAATTATTAACATACGGACCAAGCTTCAACTACTCACCCTAAATTCATCAAAACATGAAGCCATCTTATTCAATAATACTAATATAAACACCAGAGTTTGTATATGATGTTACACCAATCACATTTTCAAAAACTTTAAACACCTTGGTATTACCTTTTCGAATGTTAGTAGTTGGAGTAAAGACATCGTTGCTGTCATGCCAAAGGCTGCAAACACTTATTGTTTATTTAAATTAAGCATGCATTCTTAAAAATATGCATATGACCTTTGTTAGATTCATATTCAAATATGCCGATGTTGACTGGGATGGGTGTATGGAATAGATTTAAAATTGTCCAAAAATAAACTGCAAGAATGGTAACAGGATAGACAAGAGGTTATAGATCCGGGTATTTATACAATGACTGGCTGGAGACAGGCTCATGTATTAATAACCTTTAAGAAAATCCTTCTTCATGTGAGACCAGATTCTATAATAAAAATAATTTGTTATCTCCAATTTTCTGAGAAATAAGTACAACTACATCATTTCTTTCTGCTGTCTCTCATTTTAAGGTAAACCCTTCCACAGTTGCCTCATGGAATGACTTGTCTCAAGAAATCAAGAGTTCACCTGACTTGAAGTAGATTAAAAGACTAATCATGACTTTTTTGAAACTAGCTATGATTTAATGACATTCCCTTATTTGATGAACTATTTGCAAGCATTAGCAATGCACATTGATTTAAATGTAATTAAACTGCTAAAATATCTCATAACAAATCCAAATCTTTATCAAAGGAACCAACGGCTTCTCATAAAGCATGTCTATTTTATGGTATTCGCGTTATTAATGAAATATTAATAATCTAATTTGTCTGTATTTTCAGCTTCTGTGTTCTTTAAAATTGCTAAAATTGTTTGGTTGTTTTGTACCAGATAGTACAATTTTGGACCTTTTCTACATACAAACCTAATTGAATTTGTTGACATTTCAGGTAAAATCTGAATTGGGGAACTAAAAATTAACATCACAGTACCTCATGAGCAACCATCTTTCCAACCAACCATTTCAAGTTCATTTCCATCTTAAAATTGCTTTAGTCAAATGATATGTTGTAAGCACGTGCGAAGTTATCTCCAGAAATTTATAAGAATTGTTCCTTCTGTATGGATGCACTTAAGTCTGTATGCATTCATGCCTGTATATATGTACATATGTGTGTGCATTTATATGTATGTATGTACCAAACAAGGTAATGACATCTCACCTTCACTATGTTTTACCAGCACGTTCCCCGTTCCATTCATTTAGCGATGTAACGACATTATGAGCTGTTATATTAATTTGTTCAATTTATTATGTGTATTTATGAAATATTGGTTAAATAACAATTCTAAATTAGTACAACTAGGGTCCTATGCTTTTGCCTTGCATTTCAGATTTAGCAATATATTTAATGTAGATGTAAATAAAATCTTAATTGCGTATGCTGGATTACTTCATAGCAGTCCTCCAAAACTCCATCTCTTCCGCTTATACGTCGGAAAACTAATTAAGAGCCCATAACGTTATGTATAAAATTATAAGAGTTCACTGGAACAAATAGATCACAGTTCTGTTTAATGTCTTGGATACAGTAACTTCTATCAAATACCTGTATTTTACAATTATTTGAGCTGCGATTTCATTGAAGAATTAATATTCGGGGCCCTATGTAGTCGAGTTTGTCTAAATGCTCGCCATTACAGATCACTGCCATTTCACCTCTGTCCGCGAGGGTTCGAATTTCGGTCTCTGCCGGTTTGGGTAAGTGAGAAAGCTTGCCAGTAAGTTTCCGTCGGTCGGTGGTTCTGACTGGGGTTTTCCCGGGTATCTCCTCCACCAGCTATTCTGGCCGCCTTGTATAGCCTATCATGCCCTAAATAATGTCATTTAACCCCAAACAACAACAATTAAAGTTAATGCTTTATAGGATTGATATGAAGCTTCAAAATGGATTACACACTGCATGAAGGACCTAAGCGATGTGAAGGCAGTTAATACATAGAGTGTAATCAATTTTCCACCTTCATAACGTCGTTGATCCTGTAAAATATGAAATTCATTTCTTTTACTTACAAATAGTAATAAAGATAATAGCTAATCTCAAGGAATAAATAGCATAAATATATTTGAACCAGTGTTTACAAATATTGTGAAAGCACAAATGAATCGCACATGAAGACGTAATTTATTTCTGATTCTACGAACTAATGACTTAACGTTTTCTGCGTCAGATGATGCGATTTTAACCGGGCTAAATGCGTGTTATAATGACTCGGTAAATTCCACCTGCTACGTATTACAGCGCCAATAAATAAGAAATAATTAATATTTAAGATGCCCTTGCAACTTTAAACTTTAAAATGAATTCAAGTGTTTTAAATAAGGTTAACTGTATCATCTGATTCGTTTGAAATATTGTTTAGTTTTGATTTAAGGAGACAACAAAGGCTGTTTGTTAGTGTTGTAATATTATAAAGCAACCCTGATTATTTTATGTCATAATTATAGAGACAAATATCTAGCTTTCTATGCTAGCAAACAGCCATAATTGTTTTACGTTGGAATTATAGACAGAAAGAAGACTACCTTGTTGGGTGTTGTAATGTTATGAAGGGGCCATGAATACTGGTGTCGCCAGATCTTTATTCACTTGTAATTGTTGTTTGACGTCTTTTGTATCTGTTTTGTTGATTTTACAATATATACAATCCTCAAGATACAAGATATCGGGTTGCAAAAAAGTAATAGAGTTCTCCATAAGAAAGACTGGCATGTTATATAATCAAACATATGTTTGGTCTAAACCTCTTAGGTGATTTTGCGATTTATGTGTACATTGTGTTGTTAAAGAATTCGCTTTATCTTGTCCAATTGCAAAAGCATGCTTGTGTATAAAGGATAGCAATACAAACCTATCAAATATGTCACCATATAGTCGATAAACGATTACATACAATAATTATTTTTTCATACCCCCCAATGCGCTTTATTTAGATTGCAAATAAAGACAAGAACAGATATGGACGGCTTTAACTGACGACACAAGACTTGACGGTTCCAGAGTAATTTAGTAAGATTACAGATTAAATTCAATCAGTTGTTGACGCGTCAAAATTTCCAAATATTTAAACAATCTCGGCAATTACATACTCCCCTGCAGACTTACTACTACTACTACTATCAGATTATTATTTTTATTGCATGCACTTACTACCATTACAAAAGCGTCAACTAATCCTATCACCAGTGGCGGATCCTGACATCGAGTGGGGATGGGGTGGGAACTAAAACAAGAAGGCGAGGAGTCTGTATGACGGAACCCCAGCTGGGGCCCAGGAAACTCTCACATTTTGAGCGTTTCCAGGGCATAATTTTAACCATCTAATCTAAAGTACCCAAGGAAACATTCCTGGGGGTTTTTTTGGCACATCTAACTACTACTACTTCGATGATGATAACACGCAGAATAATCACAGCGGCAGACAGCAAAGTGTTCTTTGTAGTAGTAGCTCATGGGTATCCAACCTTTACGCGTGCAGGGCAACATCACATTTTTTTAATCACCCAGGGGGTCGTTTAAAAACTTTGTAAACATTTGTCCACTCCAAGTCGGCACAAGTTATGGCAGGATGACGGGCCAGATACACACCTTTGGCGGGCCATATTCTGGCACGCGAGCCGTATATTGGACAACCAGCTGTTGGAATAACTGTTGTTGTAGTGCGCAGTAACAGCAGCAGTAGTTAAAAAGTGTAAACAAATTTATTTCCACGCCTGTTTCATGTTGTACTATGTAATACACTAGTTGTCAACCACCCTATTTCAAAAACTAATTTGATTTCATTAGCACGGAAAATATGTGTCCAGTACAGTTACGCTTAACTCAGAAATACATTGTTGAAATATGGTAAACGAACATTGCGGGCTGCAATTTAATGAGTCTTTTTCATTTTGGCAACACATCCCTTTTGGATATAGGGGTTTAATAGATCACACGATTATATTTAACTTCAAGTATTAAAACTTTCTGAAAGTATATTAGTTTGGAGGTGGGGTGGGGGATTAATCGGTCTATTTGCAGGGATACAACGGTCATGGCAAAGGAATTCTCCATTGTATTCTCGAATCGTTTAAGTTGCACAATGAACAAATTATTCTTGAGAAACAGTGATTACAATAGCAATTGTCCAAAATATTTCTGGTATGACCTTGAAATCAGGTAACATCAGTAATTTTAATGGGGATTATTAATTCCTGTTCAGAGGAAATGAAGTATGAAATAGCCGGTGTCATCATTATTTTTATCTGCACGTGGCATAATGCTGTGATAGAATTAAATGTCATCATTTTATTTTCTACAATCACTTCTATTCTGCGATAGATTTGAATTTCGTCATTTTTTTTCTACACATACCATAATGCTGCCATAGATTTGAATTTCGACATTTTTTCTACACATACCATAATGATGCCATAGATTTGAATTTCGTGATTTCTTTCTACACGTACACAATGCTGCCATATATCTGAGCTAAGTTCTTTTGTTCTGACAATATATTTAAAATAGACGCTGTAGAATAGCAAGACAGCTCTCTGTACACAGACATAATCTACAAAGGTACTGTGCTAGTTTTCCTTTAGACGTGTTATACATATTACAATTAATAGACGTGTTATATATATGAAGACTGTGTGTGTGTGTGTGTCATTGTGTGTGTGTGTGTGTGTGTGTGTGTGATGGTTGAAAGAAACTACATACCAAGTTTCTTTTCACCATATATCTATGATTTATATTTCAATGCAGGATTGTATAATTGTGTTATTGTTTCTTTTTCTGAAATTATATTGTTTTGTTAAATAAAGACCTTGCACAGCATTCTGACCTCAAGGTCATAAATTGTTGTGCACGAAAACAAACTTATTTACTTTAGATTCGCGAGTACATATTTTTTTATAATTTTTAATGTTATACATTACGTAGACATTTGAACATTTCTGTGAAATTTGACAAGCAAAAGCCATTTTGATTAAAGTTTTCAGAATTTTAGTGTTTCGCAGTACGGATTACTGTTGTAGGAGGCCCTGACGCAATTTCGAAAGTTCCTCTCCCCCGTACTATCACCACGTTTCACTACCAGTGGCGGGGCTTCTAAAAGAACTGTTCCATTTTCTCTACCTTTAATACCTCCTTGGATGTATAAAGAATCAATAGTAATTCTTTTGAAACTGATTTCAAACTCAGATTCTACAGATTTTCGTTTCAAACTCCTTGCCTATTGGACATTTCAATAGCAAAATATGTACTTGCGAATCTAAAGTAAATAAAGTAAAATTCGAAGAGAGTGGTTCCATTAGTTATATACGACAATGCATCAGAAAACCATCCAAGTTTTACAGCTTATTGGTGTGGATCGGTGGTGTTACCGTGACGCGTATAATAAACTCGCAAAGACCTCATCAGCAGTTATCTACGGGCAGTTCCTGAAGAACTTTAAGCATTCCATGTTCATGTTAAACGAAAATAACTCATCGTTTCAATTGTAATATGAAACATATGTGGTCATTATCAGATATTACATATTTCTCTGCTCGCTCATGGCTTAAAAACATTTTAATGTGTATTGACCTTTCCGTGATGTAGAAAGACCGAGTAAAAGTACCGTTATGACTCTATGGTCATAAGCTAAGTCACAGAAAGAAGCAAAACCATAAAGTTTCGTAAAACTTAACAAATAATTTAATTATTAAAGCTACCAAATGAAAATGTAACAGGAAACTTATAGTATTATGAATTGAATCCAAAATAATCCTTAAAAAAGTTCTATTCGAGTCCAAAAGAATCGAAATTTCAGAATGAATTTCAGATCCCAGGAATACACTGGTCTGCCAACAGTCCTGATGTATCAAAATGGCATTATCCAGAACTTCTTTTTAAATAGTTCACAATAGTCACAGAATAATATTTTAGTCGAATGAGCACTTTGTAGTTCCAATTAATAATCTAAACAAATGTTTCATCTAAATAATATCTAAACACAACATCAAATACGTCTGCAGATTTGATATTACAACAAGAACACAAGAAATAGGAATGTCCAAAATTGCCCAGCTCCACGTACTTAAATATATGCGTTAGAGGTAGAAAGGCATTATGCTCCTCTCCTACGTGACAATTTGTACATATCCCACATCGTAAAATAATCCACATGACTTAAACTATTCCCTAGGAAATAACTGAATTCTTCTAAGAACCCACCTGACCCCACCAATCAATGAGAAATTACCCCCAAATTTGTCAACATATTCACTGCTAATATTATTATTTGTAATATGATCATAACTATTTATAGATCCTACTCAGATTTATCACTCTTAATATCTTAAAACAGAACCTATACAAGTACATAAATTTAGCTATAGATAATTATTACAACTTACAGTCATGACTAAATTTTACAAAAATTATAGATATGTATAACAGTACGTAATGGTTTTATTCGTTCCCTGCAGTAAAATGTACGTACAGGTTCTTTGCTCCCTCGTGCAAACAGTACGTACAGATTTTGTTTCTGCCAAAAAAAAGAGACATTGACTCAGTTTTATGACGAACTTCATTAATCAAATCTTGTTTGTTTTGTGTCTAAATGCAGCATCAGATTTTCCAACCTGACAAAAGGTTTATGTTAAGCCGCCCTGTTCATGTCAATGCCTAAGAACCTAATTAAAGTGTCTATATTTTCTTTACATTCCAGAAATGAGGGTCATAGTAAGTTTTAAAACCCGGATGCATGTTATGGTTGCAATATAATGGAATGATGACATGCGATTACATTTACTTTTCGGCAAAAGTGGAAACGCCCAGACTAATCAATACCTTGGACACTTTGATGAACCCATTCTCTGTCTCAAGAACAACAAAATTTATAAAATTAGCCCTGTACCATTTACTTTACATAAAAATTCTTATGTATTTATTTTTACTAGATAGTGTTATACATCATATGTCTTGTTTAATCTGGTAATAGCTCGCTTGACATCCAAGTACTGTTTGACCACTGTAAAATATTTTTAGTGTACAGCCTCTCAGAATTCAAGCATATACCGTATGTTTGTATTGTGTATTTGTCACAGTAACAAAATGTTGAAGCCATCATGAGTTTATTTCGTTTTACATTCAGCCCTGCTACAACGCGATGGAGAGAAGAAAGAGTACAAAGTGCAACTGGATGTACATAACAATTACATTTGACTCGAAACATAAGATGCTTGATTCCATGGTCATCTTCTATAGTTATTTCCCCAGATAAAATATTTACCCATTTGACTCTTAACTAGCTGCGTTTTGTAATTAAATAGTACCCTTTAAAATGACTTGCAATTAGTGTGACACAACGTACTATTTAGATTTTGACTATCTCCTCTTTATTTATTATTCATGTCCAGAAAATGGTCAGCGGAGAAGCTGTTAGGTGACAAAGTAATACAGAGAAAGTATGTCATGCTTTTAAAAATTATATTTGGCCTCTTTTGCATGAAACAGTATCGGCATGACGAAAGCAGTAACACGGCAAGATGACAAGGTATATGGATAAGATATGTCGGAAAAACTACAGATATATATATATATATATAGTCTGAAAAAGTAGCGCAAAGCAATGAAGTAGCTGCGTTTGCAACGAACGGACATTTTGAAAATGGGGCGATTTTGTTGGTTAGGAATTTGTCGCAGAAACATTGATGTTTTAATTATGATTTTTTTAAAAATTGAAGTAATATAGCTGTTATTATGCTGACGTACCGTGTAATAATAATAATAATAATAATAATAATAATAATAATATTATTATTATTATTATTATTATTATTATTATTACTATTATTATTATTATTACCGAAATGTTGAAAAATGCAAGCTTGATACTAATTGAATCCCGTTAATACAAGGCATATCAATGTGTATTTTTTTATTTTCACCAAACAAGCCAGCGGTGTCAGCATTTTTCAGTATCACACATGCACTACTTACAACGATATTAACAAGTGGCAAGGTGCTTAACATACATTGTGTAAACACTTGTGTGATTTAAACAGTATTGTATAATAGTAGTTTAACACATGGTGTATTCCATAAATTAAAACCAATCGATACTTGATGAAAAACGGTGAAAATATTCAGAACTTACGAGCAAGCCAAGAAACTTTACTACAACAACTAAACCTGTATAAGAGAGCAGCCTTCGGGACAGGGTAAATCTGACAGTAATACAGAGGTTGCTGTTATGTTGAGATCGGCTTTAAATGCAGTGTGTTATTCTGGGCATGTATAACAGAGGTGTCTTGCAGCAGGTTTGTCTGTACTGTCTTACTGTCTTTACTATATCATTCCATTTGTAAAAGTACGATACCAGACAACGATCTAATAATTGCCGGTATTTAATTCCAAATGCAAGTTTGTCATAAATTAATAATTTTTGGGACTGGTTTACTGTTTCGTTGGTTTTTGTTTTGTTTGTTTGTTTGTTTGTTGTTTACAGCAAATGTCTACATGTCATATGAAAACAGTTTGATGATGTTAGGGCTTTACCTCTACGGAATTATCGTTTTGGTGACGAATTTAAAGTACTTTGACATGTTGTTCAGCACAAAAAAATCTTGTGTACAACACTCCTTTCGTCTTCCAAAGTCAGTCATTAGGAAAGTAATAAATTAAGCTTTTATTCCTTCCTCATGTAGGTAGACCAGTTAAGATTAGATGTATATTTTCAGCTTTAAAACATATTTATCCACGTTCAAATCGTTGCCAATGCGAATAGCACAGAATCATATCTGAAGTCCATGATGAGCCGGCAGATCACCGTCTATGCCGTTCCTTATACTGTTGTTCAGCGAAATAGCATAGCTTTATATCTGCCGGCACTTTATCCGACGACAGATCTGGGTCCATTCTATTTGCTGTTTGGTGCGAGTGACGCAGGTATATATTTGGTGATTACCTCCACCCCAGCATTTTCATTTGCTCAAGGTTGAAGAATGCGGCTTTCTGTCCAGGATATTGAAAAGCTAAATATATGTGACGTTTGAGAAATATCTCAAGAACTTTTAATACATTTTTCCTCAAAGCCTGTATAGCGTTTACTTGATTTTGGCCTACTAAAATCTATTTAAACGCCAAAAAGCGATTTGACTTGGATTATGCTTAATAGTATATTAAAGGCCGATGAATGCATACCAAACCGACGGGGGATTTTTCTAAAGGATTCACTTGACTTCTGACAATTAACATATATCTCAGTTGGGAATAGTTTTCAATAAGTAATAGTTGAGCTGCATTACAAGTTTGGCTGGTTCACATTTTGTGTCTCCGTGTGTGAAATTGATTATGCCGGTATACATCACAGTAATTTGCATGCGTGCCAATTTCATAAAGATTTACAGGTGACATTAAATGATACACCTGCGCTGAGGTAAAATCACTGAAACTTGTAATCACGAAATGTTTGAGCTGTAGTTCAATTGATAGCGATGTACCCATAACATTTTTCATTTGTTGATCAAAGCCACGTTTTGGACTTGTTGATCGTTTCATAAACATACCCAGTTATGCTTATGTATGTATATAAGGTTATCAAACATAAGCAGATATTGTGAAATGTATGTATCTATGTATAGAATTTAACGGCAAATCACCACATTACTGGCTATACAAACGCTTCGTACATGCAGCAGAGTGTCTTTGTGTACGAGATATTGAACCCCATTTTAGTTTACTTTTAGTGTTTATGACTGAATCAAACTTGAAAATATTTAAAAAATGTGTTCATCACTTTGAGTCGTATGATCATATGAATGAGCATTTTTTATTTCTCTAGGGCTAGGATAATGTATTATAACACCCCCTCCAACCACCGTGACTTTGTCCTCATATCACGTGCACATGCGTACGCGAGACATTTACCAACAGGCGCCCTGCAAGAGGATATGCATGTTGGGTATAAGACTGCAATCTAGACTGGTAACCAACAAAACCGCTATTATCATACAACTCACGTCTCTGAGATTGTCCGTCGATATGATAAGTACTAAAAATGCATAAATGTCAAGTGGTCTAACGCACTCGTCTTTACTGATTTCTGCCATCTCACCTCTGTCCGCGTAGGTTCGAGTCTCCGGCCCATCCAGTGTGGATATGTGAGAAACCTTCCCAGTAGGTTCCCGTGGGTCGGTGGTTCTTACCAGAGTGTTTCTGGGTTCATCCACAACCAGTTTTGCTGGCCGTCATGTAAAGCCTACCGTGAACTAAAACTCGCAACAACATTCTACAAGTACAACCGCTAATACAAGCACGGATACGGCCTTGTTGCAACGCAGATAAGCAGGGCCGGATCAGGTAAAGAGTTGGTGGTGGGGTGTCCAAAATTTCAAAAGGGCCACGTCTTTCCTAGAAAGGGCACCAGAGCAAAAGTGTCTGTGTCTATTTACTCAAAATGCGAACAATACCCAATAAACGTGTGCACACACCTCCCCTCCGATCCTGCTCTGGATACGACCCGAGTAAATCCACTGGCTATTATCATGATTTGCTATCCAACGCTTGCGTGGTGAACAACAGGACCACTATTACTGGATATGTATTACGGACACAACCTTTGTACATGAGCATAGACACAAGTACATACGCGAAGACATACGTGAATATACGTTCAAATACATACGCGAATACATACTTGATCTGCATGTCCACTATTATTGGGAATCTATTACAGACCCAGCTTATGCACATGAGTATAGTTTCCACTATCAGCGCAGCCGTACTTGCAGACCGATCAATATTTGCATACAGGCTCTGTATTATTTGCAAGATGAGCAGGGTTGACTCTTGTACAAGGACGTATTAAATTCTGGTTTCAGCTGTTATTCAATTATCAGAGAGAAAATAGACTTAATTAAGAAATGTTTTATTTTGGAGTGCCGATTGTCTCGAAGCGAAATTTTCTATTTCTTGTCTTTATGTCTTTATACTAGACTCAGCTAAACTGATACTCGTCAATGAAACAACAGTGAAGTTATTGTTTGGTGGAAGTGATAGGTGATAGCAATATTTTGAGAGACCTAAAGTTATTATCCACGACTATGAATGCTTACCATCTCACGGAGTCATGCACGGAAATATAAATAATATACAGAGGGTGCGAGCGTATGTTTATTCCACCAACCTCTAACTTCAAGTACGAGTTCTTTCATTTACTTGTTAAGTTTCCTCGGATGGTTCATCTGTTTCTGTGTTATACCTTCTATTAGGATATTGAAAGTTCGACTCACATTAATATTTTTCTTAATAACTGAGGAAACGTCGAAGCTTGTGAGGGCTGTACATGAAAATTGAAATTAAATTTGACTATGTTTGATCGATGTCAGTTACAAGTTCGAAGGCATGCATAATTCTTTCAGACGTACTTTGGTTTTGAACAACATCTGAGCCTTCTAGTTCGTCGTTTGGAACGATAGGGACTCATATGGGGTAGCAAATTCAAGCCTTCGCAATTGACACTGACTAGACTCGTCGGCTGACAGTAAGAATTTCACATATAGAAGCTTAAAATCGGCAGCGTTATTATAATCTCAACAAAACTCACAATAATGACGAAAAGTTCACACATTGATGAGTATAGTATTTTGAAAGGATAAAGGAGCGTATCTAACGTTGTCATCGCATTACCCCAAGAATAAAGTGTTTCTAACGTTACAGAAAGGATTCAATCGCTATATCGTTTAAATGTGTCGTACAGATTTGTCAAAAATGCTCAAAAGATTTTATGATTTTCCAATACGTATCCGTGGCTTACTGATAAATTAATTGACTAAGGAATTGTCTTGGAACAGCAACTCCGTAAATTTGGTGAGTAAATACAAAAAAGAAAAAAAAATCGTGGAAAGTCATTGTTTGATATTGTGCAAGAAAACATAAAACCGCTGACAGCTAATGACGAAGACAGTGAATACGTCACTAGTGATAGTGAACGTAGCAGTTAGATGCTTTCAGTATTAATATAATGGCATCCCATTGGACGTGATTTTGTTAATCCCTTTCTAAGTCTAGAAAGAGAAGCAAAGAGCATAGATGAGGTATCCAAACAATCCAAAACGTTTAGAATTATTGGATTTCATGTTGCTAACGGCATTATGTGGGTTGAAGCAATGCTTGGTGATGGATCGTCTGAGATTATCTGGTCCTGCACTGTAAATCAAATATGCTAGCCCTATGAATTGGTCTTGGTGCTTGACCGTGTATTAAATTTGGCATCGGAGTAAAGTCGCGTAATCAGTTGGGGTTTTTTCCCGGCCATGCGGATCTGGTCGCGAGCATTATAGCGAAAGCAGGCAAAACTCACATAACCCATGAGTGTAAAAACATCCGACGACGGCAAGTTCAATGCCGTTGAGGAGACAGACATATAAGTCAACGAACAAATAGACATGATTGAAGAGACTGGTAAAATAAAAGCAATAATAAAAACATTTATCAATTAGTCAATGATTTCTTATATATATATATAGTGTATATATGCGGCGGTATATATATATATATATATATATATATATATATATATATATATATATATATATATATATATATATGCCAACTGTGATTCATCTAAGACAACTCGAGTGAGAGCATGGGATACGAATACCGAGCGGTATGAAAAAAGTGACATTCTTGTTATGTTAGAACTTTGTCCATGGAGCCACTGTTGACTGTAAAGCAACTTCGTGAAATGACATTACAGTATTATATCAAGATTCCTACACGAACCAAGCGGGCGTATTGCATATATCACTGCTACTGAGGCTGCTGAAAAAGCACGACAATTACAAGTGCCCGAGTTTGAGTTACATAAAGGTCGAGGTGATTCACAAGATTATTGGGCAATTATAACCGATCAAATAAGAGCAATGCGAAGACGCGGTAAAACTTCTTTTACTTATTTCTTTGCGTGAAGGAATGATGTCAACCTTACAACGAGCATATACCTCTACGGTTATGATGGAAATTATTCTCTACGTATATTGGACCCTGCCACTTATCTGTGACAATAATGACATTTTTAAAATCACAAACCCGTGGATTCATACCGGTGTTCGTGCAATCCTGAGCGGTAAAGACGCTGAGATCCTTACTGATGAAATAGAGAAAGCTTTTGCAGGATTCTTGAGACGTTGAAGAAATTCATAAATGTAGGACCATGATGGACTGTAGACAGATACACATAAGTTCTGCTGCATATTTCCCCTGTTATATTTTGTCAGTGGCCAGAGGTACATCCCAACACAGCGTGTATTCTGCGGCAAGTCGTAATTAATGTAAAAAATGATGGCGATCGAAGTTTTGAATGGGCGCTCTTGTCTGCTTTGTATCCAGCGAGCGATATTCATGACTAACCCAGCCATATCAACAACACCTGGGTTAACTTTCGGTTGGTAATATTGAATTTCCCATACAATTACTGACATCAGTAAGTTTGAGTGCTTCATCCTGGCATTGCTGTTAATGTATTGGTTTAGAATAACGGAGTACAGCCTACATGACAATCGATATACTCATGCATACAGTTTGATATCCATGTAGTGTTGTTGCACAGTCCAGAGTTGCTATACGACTGTTGTATGATGGCCACGATTTGTTGATATTTTGTTTATAAACTCCCCTTAAGGTTGCGCTGAAATTGATCAGACAACAGCTCTCCTCATCGCGAATATAATTAAACTAATGATAAGATTCGCAAGTCTTCCGCAGCCACTCATTGATGGATTTGTGAAAGAGCTTTTAGCTCCATTGATACGAAATTACCGCGATCATTATCTCCTTACTGGCATGTCAAGAGTAGCCTCACGCAGCGCATGCAATCTACAGATGAGAATTTAGCCAAATTAAAGGAAAATCACCGTGGTGCTTCAGAACCTGCGCGAATATGAATGCCACCTGATTCATGCAATGGATCTCCACAGCATCGTATGCGCCAATAAGCGTAGTCCCCAACAACAGGAAAAATTGCACGACGCTGAGGCTGGGCCAGCCGCAATTGATTTGACTCCTTGTAGTTTCAGAATTACAGCCTGAACAAGCTGGTCAGTAACCCTCCGGTAGGAAGCTTCAGAATCACCAGTCTTTATGGTAACTCAGACCCTGATAAGTTGAAGCTGATAACTAGAAAAGGAGTGTACCCATTCAAATACTTGAGCGGATGTGAAAAGTTTGCTGAAACTCATTTGCCACCGATGGAGACATTTCATTCATTATTGTGTCACGACGGTAACTCTGCCAACGACTATGAACATGTAAACAATGTCCGGTTCCCGCTTATCTGTCAAAAACCTCTGTACTCTCGTGATCTGCATTTGGAAACAGACGTGTTTCTGCTCGCAGATGTCTTTGAGACGTTTCGTGATTCATCCATATTGTGCAAAAACTCGACCCCGCGCACTTCCTTTCGTCATCGGAAATGACTTGGGAGGCACTTCTGTCAAAAACTAAGGTTGAGTTGGAATTACTTAATGATACTAAAATCTTTATCTGTATATTGAGTGTGGCATTCGTGTCGGTATCTCCTTGTCGACTCACCGCTTCGCTAGGACTAACAACCCAAACGTTTAAGACTCCGCTGTTCCATATAGTTACATAGTGTATCTTGACACAAAAATTTTTTTTTATGGTATTCAATGATGCAGCCCATGGCTGTTGGTGGGTTTCACTGTGTCATTCACGAGAGCGTAAACATTTACAAAAACGTAACAGTGATATCAGATAATTTTATTAAGTCGACATGGGCAGTCCAGACGAGCTTCACAGCAGCCACACTTATTACCCTCTTGCACCGGACACCCTGTCGGTGTCGCTTGCTTGGTTGATCCCGTATCAGTGTGAGATTATATAGCATTCTCGATGCAAGTATACAGAATGTATTAGCTAACATCTATCCTGAGCCAGCATTGTAGTCCCGAAAGGTCTTTAATGGTAGGGTCATTGTCGTACACATGAAAAAAATCGAACATGAAGCTGACAAAACCTATCTACGTTGGCGTGTATCTGTTGGACTTGAATGAGTTTTATTATGATAAGACCAAACCGAAGTATAGTAACAACATCAAGATGCTGTACAAGGACTCAAACTCTTTGTTGATGCATATTACCACCAATGATGTGTACGCAGACACCGGTGAGACGTTCCTGATAAATGGGTTTGATACCAGCGAGTATCCGAAAGATAATCCGCTGTTTAGTATCAAAAATAAAATAGTTATTGATAAGTTCAAAGATGAGTGCTCAAGAAAGCCCATCGAAGAGTATGTGTGACTGCGCCTCAGACTGTATTTGATCGTGGTTGGATCCGGCAAAATCATCGAGAAGGTGAAAGGCGTTTTACTCGTGATACCGGAAAAGATCTTCGGCATGATATGTATTTGGAATGTTTATGGCAACGACGGACATTCGCACATAACCGCAAATCTCATACGGTAGAAGAAACATCGGATGGTTGTGTTACACCGTTACATAAAGTATGTCCCTGCTTGACACCAAACTTTGGATATGCCTCAAATAGAATTACCACTTACGCGCATGGGAACGTGCAGATCTCAGAATAAACGTTGGTTTTAGTGCAATTGCTCTCGTACATATGCTCTACTCGGTGGACTTTGTTACACCAAATGGTAACGTGTTGGCTGTCCAATAGTATCAATCCTGTTCGAGATTGCAAATACATTGACGCACCATAACGGGTCAGTAGCACGACGTTTCCCGCCTTTTAACTCCCCACGTGCATATATATATATATATATATATATATATATATATATATATATATATATATATATATATATATATATATATATATATATATATATATACCAACAAAATTGGTTCTGAGTAGCTTTAACAGCGGTGGTTGTGAAATCAACGGGTTTTAGTCCAATCGTGCGTGTGGTTTCTTTATTTAATGGTTGTATGACTGATCGAAGTCGTGTTACCCCCTCGCGTAATCGCTCTGCTTGCTAAAGCCTACATTTTATACTTTACTAACCATAGTTATAGTAGTCATGACCTCATACATAACACTCTTACTGACTAGTGCAATCTGATTAAAATCAGATCTCCACTGTCCTACGTGAAATCTGACAGCGATCGCCTAGGGATCATGTTCTAGTGGCCAATATTTACGTAATCGCTAATTTTATCAGCCAGTCAGATGAAGTCTTATATCTTTGCATTTGGAAGACCGAGTAGTATTGCTGAAGAGTATCAGTTTGTGCCTATCGATCTGATTCACTTCCAGATTTCTGAAAACTGCATTTCCATTTGCTAATTTAAACGTCATCATAACGCGACCCCTAAGCGGTCGCTGTCAGATCTTCACCAAGAGCAGTAGAGATCTGATTTTTATCAGATTGCTGCATAGTGCAGTTGAAAGTAGGAATAGATATCCTTATTAGTGAGTGGTAAATTGTATATATTGATGACTGTAAATTGTATATTGTGACAGGTTACTCTCAACTCGTTAACTATGTACAGAATATGGGAATGAGTAGGTAAGCAAGACTTTTATTATAGTGGCATGCGCATAAAATACGTATAGGTAATTAACTAAGTACTGAAAAATATTAGACCCAAATTCATGTGGCGCAGATGCCTGAGCTTGCAAAGACTTTCTATGCCCTATGAAAGTGGCCTCAAATTTTTTTAATACTCAGTCAATAACTTTTATTATATGCTAAAAACAAGCATATTAATAATTATGTTATGTTATAGGAATTACAGAATTGAAACAATAATTTAGGTCAACGTTATATTGAATATTTTGTTCATAGTTCATGTATTAATGAAACTTTAACCGCGCAGTAATACACGCTGCTTCACTGCCATGGACTGATTCTCATTCGAAACTGAATGAAACTAAGCAGCCAATGAAACACAACAAATAAATGACGAAATAAATTAGTGAAAATCAAAGATTCCCTTATGAAAAGATGAGCCAAAAATTCGATGTACGGATATTGTTTTGACTTTCTCCATCATGCTCCCATGGTGGCAGGTAAATTGGAAAGTGCAGTGTGCATTATAATTGTTGGCAGTGTAATGTTATCCATCGGTCTTTGATAATACGCCAGATGATACAGATTCATTTTGGAGTAGCCTATGCTTCATTAAATTCCGAGTACAGGTTAAACCAATGCTATTCAGAGATGATGCAAGTACGCCGTTCACCCGAAATATCTGTTGACTGATACACTGTATCAAAAGCCAGTCTGACATGCTCTCTCTCTCTCTCTCTCTCTCTCAAAACTAGCGATCACTCTCCGTCCGTATTCAATATTTTTATAAATCGTATTTATTTTTAATTTTCCTCCTTGCAATTTAAATCTTTGGATGTTTACAAGGTTTTCTTTTTAATTTGGATGATTGGTGTTTTCATTTCGAGGAGAGTTTGATCTACTGATTCTTCATTACTAGTGTCAAGCACAAACGGCTATAGCCATTGTTGGTATTATGTGGCCATAAAATTTATGACATGTTCAGCGTTCCAAATTTCCATCGCCAAGTAGTTTATAAGGAAGCGGTGAATATTTTTACTTAACTGCAGTTAATACCGCTATATATTAACCAGTAGCAACTACGTTAAACTTATTGGACAGTTTATAAAGTATATAATTAATTAAAATACACAACAGAGGACAAATAAAAAGTAGCACCAGGCCTCACTTTAAATATATATTAATACGGGTATTTAAGAGTTCTAAGGTTATATTTCCGTTCCTTTGTCAATGTTGTGGACATTTAGTGTAAAGTTTACTAATGGGTTTGAGGCAAGTGATATACTGTTAATGCGATGATTAATTTAATGTACATTATTTTCCACCTATATCTACTATCTTCATGCTTTTATCTTTTATTGAGTTTATCTCTTCTAATAAAAATTTTGTAGTTTGTCTTGGGTAAAATCTTATCAGTACGTAGTAGAAGAGTCGACTGTATTTTATGTTTGGCCTTTTCTGCAGTGGCCAATCAACGTGAGCAAGAACGCTTGTAATGGTGGTCACTCTGGCTGTGATTCACTTGTTACCTGAAAGCCTGTGACTTCACAGAGTCAAATTTGGCTTCTAGTGGCTGAAGAACGGTGCATTCTTTGAAGCAGATTTTATGGACAATGATTTGAAAATAACAGAAAAATACTGTTTTTATCAGTTCATTTAAGTGCCCCATCTTTGATATCATAGAAAGTTACTTTTGGTCTCAAATGGCTTATGTGCCTGTCATATTGGTAAGCATTTCGTAGGTCAAGATCACTTCAGTCCGAACGTATTACTGTTTTCATTATAATTAATGCCTACAATGGCTGCATGATACATCTAAATCCAAGTTAATATATCTAAAGCTCATATCTCATATACGGGTTTTTTTTGTGTGTTATACCTATCTCGTCCCCAAATCGTAGGACTGAACACACTCTGGTACCAATGTTTTTGCAATCCAGCTAACGCCTCCTTTGGACCAAAGGACACTATCAAAATGTATTCATGAACTTGAAAACCCTATGTGACCCATGACATTGCTTTTTCAAATTCTATTTTCAAGCTAAACCCTGTTGCTGTTCGAAAAGAATGACTTGCGAAAGTGTCGAATATCTGCAAGCTACCCAGGTCTAGATATTATCAGTAATCACATACATAGTGGATAGGTTTTAGCCATCCGTTGAAGGCCATTACTAGCGTCCATAAAAGAGAAGAAAAAAAAGACTTTACGCCGTATTCAGACTGCAAGAATACCATGGTCTCATTTAAAGTAGTTAAATTTCCAAAGATTGTACAGACCGCGTATAGACGTGGGTTTCGTTTTTTAAAATTTTGCCGCGTATCTATTACTTGAAACTTCGGTTTGCCCCAAATACAACGTATCAAAATATTTTGAGAATCGGATGATTATTATTAAGGTGTTCGGTCAGTATATTTACGTTGGGTCAGTACATTTATAAATCCGTAGCTAAGTAACAGTAAATGAAGCATATTCATGGTTTACAAGAATTTGTGTCTTATTTCCAGTTAGTCACAGCTGCTAATATGCTAATATGATTCCCTAATTAAAGATGAACTTGTAGTAGTTAAAGAAACAACCCTTGATATCGTGTTATATGTCTTTATGAGAAAGTACAACGACTAATTTTACATTTAGAACTACGGAAAAGGCCAAACAGCATACAGTGGTTCTCGCTATTAAACCCCTCGGTACAGTGTTGCCTCTCTTACAACGTGTGTATAGTAATGGGTCCAATGTAATTTTTACCAGTTTGTTTTATTATTGCTACCTATGTTATGTTCTTTACTTTCATTCTTGGCTCATGAGAGCAAGTTATAATTTGATTTTTTTCATTACTCGATGTGTTTTTAATGCACTATCAATACAACCTTGTTAATACGTTACTCAGTATGCGGTTTCCAGCACGTATAGATCCAAACACTTTGTGACTCTCACACTATCGTTATGAAGTGGAATTACACTGTTTTACAAGATAATTGCAACAATCGTTGCCAAATTTGAAATTACTTGTGCTTGCTGATCATCTCTCGCAACCTCTTCTAGACAATTTTATTCATTCATTCATTCGTTGTTCTAAAAAAAAGGTACTTCTGTAATCTAACTTTTATTGTTGATTCTTAAAGCTTGATGACCTGGAATCAGTTTTGATAGAACTGTTCTAAAACGTTATGTTAACATTTAACGTGTTTTATATTTTTGGGTTGAGTCGAGTAGATTATTCTTTCAGATATTTTCTAGGGGTCACTACTTAAATGGTTCAGCTAAATGCCACCTTACTTTTTTTATTAGCTTTCACGTCTTTGAATGCTTTGTAACAATCAAAGTGTATTGGTTTCATTGGTTTCCAGACTTGTTGTCATGATACATGTATTGTACCTCTGTCCTCGTTCCTGAAATTTTCAAGGACATGAACTCATATGTCGAATTAAGGCCAGAGGACACAACACGAATGAAGTCTTGTCTGTATTTGGTTGTTTGCATAAGGTGCATCGAATCTTCTCAAGTTCTTATCTCAAAATAAGTCCTATTGCCTATACTTAGCAACAAATTCTTTCGAGACTAAATAAATTATTTTACTTTTTCCAGATCGATATGTATAACTTCCAATTCGTCGTTGCTAAATTTCGACTGGTGCAAATTCCATCATGCACAAATCATAGAAAACGATAAGACCCCTCTCTTTGCTAAATACAAGAGATTAGCGTTTACACGTTTAAGCTCCTTCAGACGGACAGCGTAATCTTCAACCGCAGACCAAAGGAGACTTTTGCTTTCAAGGGCGATTAAAGGTTTTAGATATTCTTTTTTGAAAGATCTGGACCATGGAGAATAAAATACATACCAAAGATTGTAGATGTCACTTAAAAAGTTAAGATCAATTACAGTGATATAGATCCATTAACGATTCGTTCCACTTATGTTATAACTAGTTTGGAGCAGTGAAATTGACTTATGAAGTTATGTTCCAAAATTACAAATTTCCGATATTTGAATACTACCAATAACTGTATATAATAAATCTAATTTTATAGCAGAAAAATAGTTGTAATAAATTTAATTTAATTCATCTCGTTATCGATTTTAAACATTAATGTTTCACTGTCCATAAGTAATCTTCAGGAAAGATTTTATTTATTATCAAGAGTGGAACACGTAAGAATATGATTTTTCAAATCTTACCTTGGCAATGCTCAGACTTTGAATGCTCTTTTAATCAAGTATTGGACTTTACCTCTTGATCGCTTTTATATTTTCGGTATGGATAACTTGACTGCGCATTCTGTTTTATTTATTTCGATTTCTTTCTATGTTTCGTTCTTCCTATATCCATAATGAAATATGAACATTCCTCTGGTGTTATGTACCATTATTAAATTAAACGAATCTAAAATTTATAGGCAAATATGGGATAAAATCTGAAGCAAGATAAACAACTAAAAAGAAGCTTTCTGTTCCAGAAAAATATATGTATGTATTAGAGTTTAACGGCACGTCAGCATAATAATGGCTACATGGTGCTGATTAAAAGTGAATTTATACAAATATAATTTCGAGAAAATGAACTGAGCATGAGTAACTCTTCAAATCGAACTGGAAGGAACACAATGATTTTTTTTCAGCTTAAAAATTGTTAAATAACACGAAACAGAAACATAGTTTGTTTCTTTTTTCTTCATTTAGATATGTATTATTAAACAACATTTAAAATCATTATATAATAAAAAATTAGCAGTCGAATAATTTGTGTATTCATTTATCTAAGTTATCATTTAGGTAGATACTAGCATGTGCTTACTGCATGAATCAATGATGTAATCAACTCAAAAAATAAACTTCCGTCAACGGTGAAATAGTAGGTATATTTTGTTTGGAGCAAATAAAAAAGTAGGATAATATGTAACATTATACTTCATTGTTATAGTTAATCTTTTTTTTAAAATCCGTCTATTTTGTGTATTTAAAATATGTCAGTGCTAGTGAAAGTTGCTTAAGCAATAATGTACTGATGTCACTTTGTTTAACGAAATTTTAACCTGTAACACAGTGATCAATATTTGCAAACTATTTAGGCCATCTGGCTCTTACGAAGATTCCGCATTCCCTTACTCCTTCCGTACACAGGTGAGTGCGAGTGACAGGAATACAGAGTGCTCTAGAATCCATGAGACTGAAAAATAGGAAGCATAACTAATGAAATTTGTTTACAGATTTAAGAATGAGTGAAAAATGGACTCATATGGTTTTAGTTTATGACACAGATAGTGTTCTTCATACATTAAAATCAAAATCAAACTTAGCACACATTTCTCAAAATATCAAAATAACAATTACACATTTTTAAGATTTTATGAATTATTGGAATTGTCCAAAATTCAACATCAGAATTATATTTCATAAGAACATTATGGGAAATAATGCTATTATGAAAAATGATTCTGATGTTGAACTTTGGACAATTCCAATAATTCATAAAATCTTAACAATGTGTAATTTACATAAACCTCGGGGCCCCGAACAATTTAAACTATTCTACATTTTCTGCATTATCACCCGATATACGTAAACAAGCGAGAGTCGATGAAGGCGCTTGCTGTATATCGACAGATGAACAAGGTCATGATAGGACTGCTCCTATTTGCAATTTCTCAGTGTCTAAAATATGCTTTATAAAGCTATACGATAGCTATTTTATTCTTCCCCGCGGTTGTATAAAATTTGGTGATTATGAGACCCTTAGCCGTTGAAAGGAACACTGCTTCATAGACGCTCTTTCTATAAAACACACGGGTCGGAGTTTTAGTCGACGGCCCAAAGATCCATAGTACCCCACTGCGTCAGCAATGTCTAACATGTAAGATATTTGGGAAGGAATGTCAGTGGTGATTTCTTGACAGAAATTATCTCTTGTTGCTTCGTCCAGTGGATATACGTTCTTTTGCTCTACGTATAGGGCATTCCATATTTTAAAATACAATTATAATACGTAGAGCGGGGCACCACAGTATAAAGTGACATAGCCATTTTCTGCTCCTGGCGTTTATTCCCACGTCTACCCTTCATACTGGCAGTCGAATATGTAGGGCATAAATTAAGGGTCGTATTCATTGTACTTCCCTAACGAGGTTTGTATATAAAATGAATACAACCACACGACCAGTCTGTGGGCTCATTTAAGAGGTCGAATTTCGGAAAATGTAAATCTTGGTCATTAAATGGGTGTTAAATCAATGTTAAAATCCAATCCGAATGACTTCCATTTAAACAGTGTACCTAAATTTACAGTTAAACAAGTCATGTACAAATGTCCCCAATGTTAAACTGCCTATGGATGTTGCTACAACATGATCTCTGCCTAGCCCGATCCTGTCGGTAATCACATACCGTAAAGTGATGGTGCATTATCATATAAAAGTATACAGAAAACGTACCAGATCTATTCCTAGATGACCTGGAAAAGAAACCTATTATTTTGCAAAGTGAGAAATCAACTCTAAAGAGTTAAATCCCGTCAAACATGAAAAGGTTTCATGCAATGGCTACGTCCTCTTTCCTGCCACTCGATCATGCTGTCCATCTGCATCCTCAAATCTTTATAAAAATTTTCGGACATGGCCACAACAGGCGATATCGTTTGATTTTATTTTCACTATCACGGTTCTGGTTTTTTAGAATCCCGTTCGTCGCTTGAGCTAATATTTATGCTGTTGATGCTTAAAGAGTTTCGCCTAATAATATCTTTTATGGAAAGGAGATTCTTTAAATTCTTTCGAAACACTTTTCCTTCGCTCGAATATTTTTATTTCTTTTTGTTTAATTCAAACATGTAATTCGCTAAAGAAAAACCTTTCATGAAGACGTCGTGAATTGCGATGAAAAGAAGTTTCAGGATAAATAGATTGTTGAGTATAAAAATCAAGAGGTGTTGATCCTTTCATCTTATAATTATGCTTAAAAAAAAATTATGAACGTGTGATCTAGTAACGTACTGACCATAATGACGATGGACCTTAATACTTGTAGTACAAACGTTTCTGTATGATAGATTTAATTAAAGGGTAGTAGAAACGTTCGTTCCACTGAGACTACAAGTGACACAATATATAATCGCTGAGCTGTTTTAAAAATCTTTATCGGTAAAACGTGAAACTGTTGTCCAAAGTGAAAAAGATTTATCTATTTATCTATATTACCTAGTCATAGATTGCAATCACACTGAAATTAGTGATGATTACCATCAGAACAACAAGTATTCTATTCATTTGTTATAGGTTGCATTTAAAATGATAAAAAGGACACTATATTTGTCATGAAGAAGAAAGTATTTTGTCCTAAAAATGTGATGATAAAGAATTTGCGCATTTTTGTGATTCCTGGTTGGGAGATGATGGATTATTAGGGCTCTTCTACAGCTTCGACATAGTCGACATTTGTATCGCATATACGAAGGACACCTTAAACGTAACTTAAACTACAAATTGTTATGAACTTACGCAGTAATATATAATATGTTGTCCTCGTCAGAAAACGCAAAGATTGCCACTTGGCATGCAGCAGAAAGAAGGGAAAGATACAAGAGAAGAATGTGGGTAAACAAGCATCTATGAAACAGCGGGTTTTTCCATACCAAAATTAAATTAGTAGTTCATTCTTAACAATTAGAAAGAAACCGATGTAATTGCCACCACAGATGGAAACTCTATATAGTGCAAAGAAAGACAGCATGAAAAGCACTCTATGTTTAACTTGTTTAATGAAGTTAAAAGTTTTAAGTATATACGGTGAATAATAATTACAGAAGTATATGCTTTCATGAGATCGAGTTTTTATGTTTCGTAATTCCATTTGTTTTGTTTTATACCGCCAAATGGACAGGTTTATCTCATCGTATTTTCCATGTTTCCGCTTTATTCAAAGTATCAGTACTAAACCCGAAACATTATAAACAAATTTCCAGCTCAGATTCATTCCAAATTACTATGAAATTTGCATAAATCGAAAACCCATAGAAACTCGTTACCGTGTATTGAGGAATCGGTGACCTACGTATGAGTTTCCCTGACCAAGTGACTGACAGAATATATGGTAAACCATGATAACACGTTAAAAATGAAGTAGACAAAAAGTAATAATAGTAACAGAGAATCAGATACATTGTCAGATGAGGCACGGCTTAGTGTCCACACAATACGGACTACATTGGACGATGAGGCATTTCTTAGTGCCTGCACTATACGGACTATATTTTTCAATCAGATTCGGTGTTTTATGGCAATATCTACTTCTTCTGACACAGTTCTCACTTAGACGGGCATATTTCGGCCTTTTGTATGGGGTAATACTAGGCGGAATTGAACGAAATAACGATGATTAAGGACATTACTCATATCTGTGTTTGAGGCCTGCATAATAGCGATGCGTTTGGAAGGAAATGTGACTACATGTCAGACTCGAAATAGCGTCAACAATAAACATTTCATTGTTACCATTTTGTGTAATGTTGTTTCGTCTTTCAATCATGGTTTAGCTTCCACGATGAACACATGAAACTATGTCAACAGAATTTTCTACCGCATCTAGGTTTCGTATCATTTCAAAGCTGTATTTTATTTCCGAAAGAATCCAATTCAGTTAGGTTAGTTGAATATACCGTCAGCTTTGCTCAAGAATAACTTAACTTACATTCATTTGTTTTGCTGAGCATTAACATATTAAATGTAATTTTCTTGCTACAAGGCTATTGTGTTTGGGTGTTGTTTCCATTAAATGTCTTTTTACACCGTCTATCATGTTGAATTTTATTATTGTCATCTGCGACAGTTTAAAACCACCGTTTGGCAGTATACTGACGTAAAAGTGTCCATAGTGGATACAGTTCCATGCTAGTATATTAATATCTAATCTTTGTAGATCAGGCGACTGTAACATTAGTACGTGGGCTAATAAATATTTTATTTCAAGGCATTTTCAAATGCATTGCAAGTACTCCCTATTATTTAACTTAAACGCAAAGCCTGGACTTATAGATAAGCGGCAGGACGTGAGTCTTAGGATAGAAAATTTCTACATCTTTGTATGTAAGTTAAAGTAGACTTGCCCCTAGTTTTGTAAAAGGAATAAATTAAAATAGTTAAAACATTTTTGCCCTGAATGCACCATCATCTATTCTTAATTTTAAATTCTCTACATCCATTATTATTATATACGTTAAACTTTATGGAAAAAAAGTATTTTAATACTTCAGGATTAATTCCATATTTTTGTTCTTCTCTTTCAATCTAGCTTTTGCCCCTTGTACCATACTGGGACTTGATTGTTAGTATATACTTCTGTTATGTATATTTAATTTGTATTGTGGGTTGGCCTTTGTCCATGATTATATGTAATGTATATTTAATTTGCATTGTGGGTTGGCCTTTGTTCATGATTATATTTTATGTATATTCAATTTGCATTGTGGGTTGGCCTTTGTCCATGATTATATGGTATGCATATTTAATTTGTATCGTGCGTTGGCCTTTGTCCATGATTATATGTTATTTATATTCAATTTGCATTGTCAGTGGGCCTTTGTCCATGATTGTGTTATGTATCTTTCATTTGTATTGTGTTATTGCACTTTGTCTATAATCGCGAGTAGGAGGTTGGATCAAACATAATTTGTTTAATGTTTTTTTTTTTCATAAAGAACATATTGTATAGCTAATTTTTATTTATGATTGTAGACTATATAGTAAGATTATTAATATTTGCGGGTAAACATGTTTACTTGGTTTTGAGTTCTTGATACAGCCTTGATTCTGACCCTAAACGATTCCAGAAATGAATTTTGTTTGACGTCTGATGGAAATTTCTATTAAGATGACCCTCTTCCTGGTCCTCATATTGTGTCTTAGGTTTTATATAAGGTAGAACTACACAGAAATTCATTCTTTCTATCATAACATCTAAAGTATAATCAGTCTTTTAGTTGTATTCAGTTTTAATTTGAGATGATTTATTTATTTAAATTATTCACTGGAATTAAAAAGTGTCCAATAATTCTATCGGAAAACATCACGATTTTAGGATTATTATTATCTTTTAATTGCCCATGCACAGTACGATGCCAAGCTGGGGCTTGGACTCACCGTTTACAATTTATGAGAAAATATCCATATGAGATATCATGGCAGTGGATCCAATAGTACCGGATTAAACTATAGCCAGTATAACTGTGTCAGAGGTTTTTTTTTTTAGAGAGAGAGAGAGAGAGAGAGAGAGAGATGGCTTGTATACATCTAGTATTTTCGTATTCCTGCATTTCAACTTTTAGGTTCTTATGCATAAACCTATTCAAAGATACCGTACATATACAAATGTATACATATACATATCCTCACACAGATATACATTAGTACATATACATACATACACACATACATACATATGCATATACAGATATACATACACGTTCACACACACACACACACACACACACACACACACATATAAGAACACACACACACACACACACAGTTTAAGAACAAAGTTTTGTAAATTTACGATTCTGTAGTATCAAAATTTCACCATGTGCAGTTTGTGTATTCAGTATGTGTTTCTGACAGAAAGTGTCATTTCAGTTCTTTCTTAAAATGAGCCATATTTAGGAATTAATTACAGTTATAAATATGTAATTTCAACTGTAGTATCAATAAGTTAATCACATCATCTTTTTTTTTTATCTGTTTTGCCAAGCGGAAATTCTCTCTTTGTCACATAGAAGTTATTGAGATGACCGCATTCACTGTTTTTCTACTCTATGAACCTAGTCAAGATCGATTCTGTTTTTGGACACTCCCATAGAAGATGCGATATAACCTTTACAGGTTTCTGCAGAGAGAGCAAAATTTGCTTGAAATCTTTCCAATAGTTATTTGTTGCCAAAATTCTATGCAAAATCTTAGTTTGAAGCCATTTAAATCTTGGACTTCTGGTTATCTTGTGAGGTAAGGAAAAAAGCTTTTGCCATTCATTCTTATTTAAGTTGTCGAATGCTGTATTCCAGATTACAACTGAGGCTGGCTTTTGATTATTATAGATAGGAGTTTTGTAAATTCTTGTACAGCCCTTTTTATCCATTGTTATGAGTAAAACAAATTGATGGATACACGGGTACTGTATATTGGAATTTTTACTTACCTCAAATTTACTTCTGTAGATTTTATGTAATCTGAAATCCCCTGAAATTCTAGGAAATTTACATGGAATCCAAATTTATTACGAAACTTTCCAAGATTGATCCATGATCCATCTTCAATGACAGAGTCATTTCTATAGAAGATTCCTTTTCAATCCAGTGTTTGTACATTACAATAGAATTTCAGATAGTGATATTAGGATTCATCCATATTTGTGCTTGAAGGACTTCTTTGTTTTCAGTAGTGAACTTCTTAAGCAATTGTATGTAAGCTGTAACTATATCAAAGAATATCGATTGATTGATTGATTGATTGATTGATTGTAATTTTACGGCGCATCAGCAATGTTAGGCTATTTAGCACCATACAAAAGGA
Source organism: Megalonaias nervosa (assembly GCA_016617855.1). Taxonomy (NCBI): domain Eukaryota; kingdom Metazoa; phylum Mollusca; class Bivalvia; order Unionida; family Unionidae; genus Megalonaias; species Megalonaias nervosa. The sequence goes on along the minus strand of JAECUM010021356.1, from coordinate 2,094 downwards.
TATATCTAGGATCATTTAACTCATCTAAGTATATCAATGCTAAGGTAAATCAACTCTGATGACTTCAAGAGTGAGTACTGTGTCATCTGCATATTGTGAAATAAGATATTCTATAAGATATTCTGTATGATTTATTTGTATTCGTTTAACATTTGGGTTTTTCCTGATCATGTGGGTAATATCTCTGCACACAGAAGGAATAGGGGATCACATTGTTTGCGGCCCCTCCTGATGTCAAACCACGATGAACATTGTCCATTTACAATAATGCTTAATTTAATAAACAACCTTATCCAATTTGTGAAGTTTCCTCCAAATATTTAAAAGGTATAACGCTTTATCAATGAAAGTTCATGCGACAGAATCTAAAGCTTTTTCAAAGTCAGTTAAGAGGAGTCCAGATACGTTATATTTTTGTGTAGAAAACATGCGATCATATAAGGGTACGAATATCTTCCCTCGATAAAACCGGTTGGATAATTTTTATAATTGCTGGAAGAACCTTCTTTATTCTATTTGAAATACATGCTGATGCGATTTTGTACGTTAGAGTAAGCAAAAGAGATGGGTCTAAATTCTTCAATACTGTTTTGGTTAGGCCATTTCGGAAGGCAAGTTATTACACCTTCATTTTGAGTTGATGATAACTCCCCAGAATTATATGAAAAATGTATTCCCCTTACATAATATGCAAAGCACATAATGACCACTAAATTCATATGTAGAGTTTCAAATATCTATCCAAAATAACATTTAAAAATATCAACTGAAAATCCAACTGATCCTGGGCTTTTATTATTTGGCATGCATCTTAGGCTTGCAAATGCTTCAGTCAACGTTATAAGGCCAGTCAAAGATTCTTTCTGTGTACATCTAATTTAGGAATATCTCCATAACTGAAGAGAAACTCCTATTTTGCGATTATTGTGAATTTAGTTAGAGACATTTTGATTATACCATTTTGCTACATCAAGACTGTTAGCACATTAACACTAATCCAAGCTTTTGGTACATCAGAACTTTCAAGATGGGGAAATAATTCTGATCACCTATGAAATTAATTCGGAATGCTCAATATTTTTGGACTGGTGATAAAACTTTCAGGATTATTTTGGATTTAATTCACAATAATTTAAGTTCTTTTTAAATTTTCACTTTGTATTCGTGGAAATAATTTATTTGTTGAATTTTTACTAAACTTGTTCCTTTTCTCTCTTTTCTGTTACTTAATTTAAGACCATAGAGTCGTAATACTACGATTACTGGACACTCATTTACATTATTATTTCTTGACACCACGACAGGCAGATACAGTTCGATGTTGATATGTAAATGTCAAACATTTATAGAGCTTGGAATTGTAACAAGAACAAGTAGGCAAACTCATGTTCATGATTTTCTTTACATAGTTGAAAGGCACCGTAGTTGTTTGCAATTCTTAACTGCCTGAAATGCAATCCTACACAAGAGAGGTGTGGAGATTACTTTAGTGAGATAGGAATTTTCTAGTTTATAAATTGATCGTCCATAATAAACTTTCTTTCTTTGAGTGGACACCTCCAGACCCCCCCCCCTCCAAAAAAAAAAAAATGAGAAAACAAGTAGAAATATGTGGTGCCACAACTCCGACAGTAAAAAGGCTTTTAATATTTGTATATGCCTACTCCCCCCCCCCCCGGTTTTGTATTGTTATGCAGGTGTACTTTTTAAAGAAAAGAAATATAATAGAATTTGGATGTGTTTAGATTCTTTTGCCAGCTTTCTAGTCTTTCCGTTCCTATGATCTAAAGTGCATTTCAATCAGACTTCTACTTCGCTCCTCAGACATTACACCATTTGGCTGGTTGCCTCATCTTGTTTAGTTTTAAAGTGATTCTTGCCAGAAATCTGTGTCTCTTCGTCCCTTTCTTGTTTGTATATTTTGTGATGCGTTACCTGTATGTATGGTTTCATCACCTCATTTCTAATATTGTTTGAGACAGGCACTCCTGTGTATTAAACAGGCTCTGCGTTATTCATATAGAGATTCTGTCTATCTATCTATCCATCTATCTATATATCCATCTATCTATCTATCTGTCTATATATATATAT
>JAECUM010021354.1:0-21632 GCA_016617855.1 Megalonaias nervosa | reverse complement strand
AGTTACGTGTAGGCTCGTACAAAAGTAACAAAAGAAAAGAGTGAAGTCAACAAGCTTTGTAAATTTAACAAAATAATTTATTTCCCTAGAAAACAAGGTAAAAATATGAAATAGGACTTACGGTTTGTGAATATAATCCAAAATTTAATAATAGAATTCAAAAATAAAAGTCCTATCACTAAACAGTTCTAATTGAATCCAAGTTCGAATCCCGATGAAGTTTCAATACGGAAGGCAATGACGTCAGATGAGGTCATTGTACTGATGTCAACAGTCCCTTGTTGATTCACAATTTATAATGTTCCAGTTTAGAATTCCAGAATAGGTTTCTACTAAATGTCTTTGTCCAAGAATTTTGTATGAAGGAGAGCACTTGTATGTTTTCCAGAGAATATAAATTATTAAATCCAAAAAATAGAAGAAGTCTAAATCAAACTGGCATCAACATAAAAAACACCTTGAGCTCTAAAGGTGTAGAATACGACTGACTATAATTCACTGAGATATGAGTATTAAACCCAACTAAAACGTCATTTCAGACCCGCGTGATGGGTCACTTGATCACTCACTACAAGACAATTAGCACGTAGGCTATAATAGCCCTATCTAAGAATAAGATTCCCACACGGGAAATGAATTTGAAAATAAAACTGTTTACAGCAGAGCTAACATGTGGGCTGAACATGACCTTGGTAATAACCAATCATTTTCACTTAGTGTTTACAAAATTGGAACCAAGGTCAAGAACTAGGTTAGCTAAAAATACAATGTAGTAATCATTTTGCTTTCTAAACAGGCTAAAAGAACTGAACTAAATTTACTGGGAAAAATGTCAAATCCAGTAAAATTATTATCCTTACAACAAAATGTAATAGAATAAAAATAGTAAAAGAGAATTTAAAACTGACACACAAGTAATTTAATTGCATATACATAACTATATATATATATATATATATATATATATATATATATATATATATATATATATATATATTATTGTTATATATATATATATATATATATGTTATATATATATATAAGCATCGCGAGAGAGAGAGAGAGAGAGTAGAGAGAGAGAGAGAGAGAGAGAGAGAGAGAGAGAGAGAGAGAGAGAGAGAGGATTACGAATATACACCAAACAGAAAGGAAAGAGCTATCCATGGATTCTAGAGGAGAATGCGTGTTAATACTTACATGATTTTTATAAATACGAATAAACAGCATTATCGTACAGGCTACAAAATTCAATGGAGATTGAAACCCCATCCCGCTGGTAAAAGCATTGCCTGTAGGCACAGACCCCGCGAGTCTCCATAGAGCACGAAATTAATTCTTTAACTTGTATGCAAATGGTATTTATTACAATTTTGTCTGTATAGTTTGCATAATTATTTCAACTATAAGTTTTAAAATTAATTGCCCTCGTTAAACTCATGTGAGGAAAATTACTATGAAAATCTCAATTGCAAAAAATGGTATTAACGATGCTCCCTTAAGCCTGGCGGCTGGGGGTGATTGCCCACCGTTGTCGCGCCGCCACTGACATAATGCAAATCCTATTATCGTGCTACCTTGTGACAGATATAAGGACATTCACTCAATCGCATGATCATCCATCAAATAGTTTGTCCTATAAAGAAGACTACATGCATTATTGATGATTGAGTAATGATATCGCAGCATTCACGGCACGATTTGCTGTGGAGGCTTTGTAATCTAACATAGATCTGAACGAAACCATTATACTGAACTATTCCATATCTTTATCTTTCGTGTCTGTGATAATGATCATGTTTACTGATATAATTACTATCGCGCAGGTATTCAACCGACTCAGACGTCCTTACTGTGTTATCGACTGGTTAATACTACATAATTGTCAAATATGGGTGACAACGTTCACCACGTGTGTGTGTGTATATATATATATATATATATATATATATATAGAGAGAGAGAGAGAGAGAGAGAGAGAGAGAGAGAGAGAGAGAGAGAGAACGAACAACGGTATACCGCAATTATATTACCTACCAACAATTTAATGTCCGGGGGGACGGGGCCTGACATTTTGTGTTTGATTTCCGTCTGACAATAGCTGAAAAATATCTTCCTCTGATTTAAAGCAAAATAGCACCAAGAAAATATTTCTGTTTACAAAAACACCGCCCAGCCAGCCTACACCCACCCTCAGTTAAATGGCCAGTACCTTATAGTAGATGATTTTGTTATATGCATGTTAATTGTTGTATACGTTATAATTTGAAAGCTGTAAATAAAGGATGGTGGATAAGCTTACACTACAGCTCTTGCTGTGAAAGTCATCGTGCTGACATTAGACAGTCTATTCATGAAGCGTTGATGCTGAAGCCTGCAATGTTCTATCTAAACTGTGGATATAATGGGCAGTGAAACTTTGTGTGGGATGCAAACGCCAGGGCAAGATATTTATCAGAGAGGGCCAGTATACATTATACACAATCAACAAACGAGAACATATTTAATGGACTTGAAAAATTACGTAAGGTTCAGACTATATTTTTATGAATTGACCGTGTGTTCTACAATTTGATTTCATGTAAACGGTCACGTGATACTGATCTGGAAAACTTTACACATCGATAAATTCTGCGCACTACTATTGGTTCCCAGTTTCAGATCATTGGATGTGAAGCTTTATCTGTAACAAGGCATTATACGCTAATAATAACAGCAACAAGCCCCCACTTTTTTGCCCACTCCTGTGATTTCCGATCAAAATTTACAAACCCCAGATTAAAATATACCATTAGAAATTGAAACAATGTAATTGCACAGACTTTCTTGTACTCCAACATTTTTCAAGCCAATCTTCGGAAAATATTGCATTTCGCTTCGAAAACATGTTCCAGATGCTGATATATATGTTCAGGGTCATATGTCAAGCAAGGGATGTTGCTAAGAATGGACACGATTTTACTTTTGGAAGATCGAAATGCGTAGAAAGTAACAACAACGGATGCTATAACAGCACGTGCCATACGCAAGCGTAATTTTAGAAGAAAAAGAAAAAGGAATAGCCTGGTTTAAACAACATCAACATTTCTTTGATATATTAGAATAGTGATCATAACAATATATCATTGGCATGGTCCGCTATGACACTCTACCTTTTAGTACTGTGTAAAGAATCGAGGACTCTTGACTATCGAAGATCGGGCTATGGATTCTGTCACAGTTAAGAGGCTAATGAAAGAAAACTTCGATCTGCATAAAAGTGAATGTTTTGTTGATGAAATCTGCTGATCTGATGACAGAAGGGAAGTAAATTGGAATTATAAGGATTAAATGATAATTGTTGGGTATTTATCGATGAGTAAATTTTTCCTAATAACTCACAAAGTTGACATAAAGTCCCTCAGACTTTTTTTTACTTTGTGAGTGATTAGTAAAATTTACACATCGATAAATACCCAAACATGATCATTTAATCCTATTATATATATATATATATATATATATAAGGCTGGTTGGTTGCTACATACAAGGCTGGCTGGCTATGTTGGAGCATATATATATATACATGGCTACATATATATGGTAAGGGCGGGAGAGAGAGAGAGAGAGAGAGAGAGAGAGAGAGAGAGAGAAGGATGTGTGTGTGTGTGCGTGAAGCTATAGCGACAATACCAGCCATTCTATATTTTGTGGCAATATTGAATGTTATTACATGCAGTAAGAAACATCAATATATACTGTAATGTTATTACCTGCAATAAGAAACATCAGTATATACTGTACTGATTAGAGATGAGAAAAATTCAAAATTAAAATTTAATCACAGCGTTTTAAACAATCTGTTAATGCATTTATAGTGATAATAAATAAGCCAAAAGGTACATTTTTGAAGAAATAAAAATGCCCCAAGCAAGCGAAACCATGTAGTGCCCTTATTAAAAATATTTAAAATTGTACATGATCAATAGCTGTAAATGAAATCAGTCACAGATTTGTATGGCTAAGTATTATAATGGAAAATATCAATTGTAATTTTGATAATAAAGCAATAAATACTAAGCGTCAATTTGTATCACCTGATTGTCATTGTCAGATTGTGAGAAGCACAGGCCAATGAAATACCAACATTTTGATTAATTTATTACTTAAATACTTTTATTTGTAATACTATCATATTTATTTTATACATGCCTAGTTTAAATTTAGATACCTTTGTTGTGCCGTTTCTTTTCTATTAAACAAAACATTTTTATAAATTCAACGATTGGACACGTGAAAGGCTGATCTCATGGCTGATTTCATGGTTTGCGCCAGAATCGACATTTTGCCTAATATTGTTAACTTAGCGAAAGAAAACATACCCATATAGAGTTGAATTTGAATACTTCAAACTTGCGAATTTTGAAAGAGGTAAAACAGTAAGGTTACAACAGGGACAAAATAAATAAAAGTTGTCTGAAGTCGTGGTGAAAGTCAAGCTAAACCCAGTTGAGATAAATCTTAGTACTATTGTGGCTTTGCACTACTACTATTGTGGAATAGCTATTCTAGGGTGTTGCGGCATTGTACAACACAGTTGGCTTTGGTCGAAAAATTTTCATGGAACGGCCAGCTAAATTAATCACATTACCACGCGACTAAACAACTCTTATTCAAGAACTGCTATGGAATATCACACTTGCAAACGGCAAATAGGAAAAAAAGTAAATATATTTGCGCATATTTAGAACAGGAACATCTTCCGTTAAAAGCTTGGAAGAAAATCGATTATTTATTTATTATTAAGACAGTACTTTTAATAATTATTTGGGGCAGCAGTTGATAGAAACACCCAGGCTTAGCAATGGTCTGGATTTGATGATTAAGCACGATTTATATCATTAGAATTTTATTTTTATCCGGTAATTAATCCATTTCCGTTTTCATGATGTAAATGTAAACAGATATTCAGACGGAATCTTTTTCATGATTAACTGTTAACATGAAACCTGACATTCAACTGACACTTTTATTAGTTTGTATGAATTTCCATAGAGAAGAGAGACATATTGGTATTCAGGATGTTTGTTATGGCCTAAAACCTATCATACAATGTGTTTCCAACAATAGTTTTGTTCAAGAATGTGTCCATGTAGTCTACTTGAATAGGTTTCAAAACCTCCATTGAAAACTCTAATGGACGGACATATATGTATTTAGCTCTTCTACTCACTGCCCTTTCTAGCCCCATAAAAACAAACCCAGGCCCTCGTACACCAAAGTACCCATGCCAGATCTGCAATCGGGCGGTAAACTGGAAGCAGGGAGATGTTGCCTGCTATGATTGTCATCGGTATGCATATGACAGACGCCATTTACACAACTTTAAATAACATATCGTGGCATTCTGATAGATGTCTCAACGTCATTGTTTCAAATCAACTCATACTACAAGTGAATACATCAGATACCATTTGTAATAGCCCTATTAATATCTCTCAGCAGGCAAGAAATCATGGACAGCCTATTTATACCTCGTCCCCAATGTCACAACGACGGGATAGAGTAAAGAAGAACAATGTCAAAATATTTAATATTAACTTCCAAATGCTAAGAATAAAACTGTTGAGATTGATAATCTGATTGACTCGGATGACCAAGCTATCATAACAGGCCCCGAAACGTTGCTAAACAGCAGTACAAATGCGTCTGAAATGTTTCCACTAGACTACGAAGTTCTGCGACTGGACAGAAGGGATGGATGTAGTTCTGTCCTTCTTGCCATTAAGCGGGAATGCATAGTTGATCGGATTCAATTGCCCTCTGATAATAACATAGAAGAATTCTTTGCCAAAATTACATCGAGTAAGAACCATTTTTTCATAGTTGAAAGCCTTTACAGAACACCAAGCAGCAGTTTTATTTACATGCAAGGCCTGAGGAATATTATTTCAAAGATAGCTAACGACCTCAAACACTCAATAGTATGGTTGGGTGTTGATCTGAACCTCCCAGATTGATTGGAAGAGTCTTGGAATAGATGACAATCAGAACCTCAAAGATATAAACTCTAACTTCATAGAAACTATCACTGATTGTGGCTTAGAATAAACAGTAGCATTCTCAAAAAGAAATGAGTGGACGCTGGATCTCTTTCTTACGAATCGACCATCATTAATTAATTGATGTACAAGTCTACCTGGATTTGGGGACCACGATATCGTCTACATAAAGTCACACATCAACCCTTTGAGAAATAAACCGGCCAGAACGAAGATTTATTTATAGAAGGAAGCTAAAATTGATTGCATGAAACAAACAATCACTCAATTTTCAACAATAGTTTTTCTCAGTCTTTAATGTCAATAGCTCTGGTATGAAAATGTGGGATGATATAGAGTCTGCACTCCTGAAAATACTAGAGCAAGGAGTACCATCAATGATGAGTTCTACAAGGTATAGTCAAAGGTGGATTAACTCAGATGTTAAACGGTTAACCCGTCGAAAGAAAGAAAACCTTCAGAAGAGTCCAGAGGTCGGGAAACTCATCTGACAGCGCTAAAATACAAGGAAGCCAAGAAAAAAGCAAGATCAGAATGCAAACTCGCCTATAAAAACACAATCACACTCTAGAAGATTCATCATCTAATGACAGCCCTAACAAGTTTTGATCAGTCATATAAAAGCAAAAAGTGCGACAATATATACATCAGTTTTCACCTTGTTCTTCCATGCATCAATCAATGGTGGCATATTTCCAGAGGAGTGGAAAACTGCCAATGTTGTCCCCATATTCAAGAAAGGAGATGCAAAAGCAGAAAACCATCGACCAGTCTCCCTCACTTCTGTAACCTGCAAAATCCTTGAGTATATTATCACAAGCTCTATTATGAAACACCTGGATTCTAACAAGACACTATCAGATACACAACATGGGTTCCGCAAAAGAACATCCTGTGCAATTCAGTTAATTATCACTATCAAGACATAGCCAATTCAACTGACAACAATGAACAAACTGGTATCATTCTACTCGATTTCTCTAAGGCATTTCATAAGGTTCTCCACCATCGCCTGCTTGACAAGCTTGACTACTATGGCATCAGGGGCTGCACACACCAATGGATAACAAGTTACTTGGGATCCAGAATTCAGCAAGTCGTTCTTCATGAAGCAACCTCAGGAACAGCACCCTTAGAGTCAAGAGCCCCTCAGGGAAGTGCTCTTGGACCCCTGATATTCCTACTGTACATTAACGACCTACCAGAATCCATATTCAAACAATTCATTGCAAGTCTCTTTGCTGATGATTGCATTCTGTACAGAAAGGTTTAGTAAGTAGAGGAATCTGAAGCCCTACAAGCTGACCTGGACAAACTACAGAACTGGGAAAAGGATTGGATTCTGGAGTTCCACCCCAAAATGTCAAGTCTTCCACATTACCAATAGTAGAAAGAACATTAACAACCCATATAACACTAGACACTGTAGACACCGCAAAATACCACGGTATCAACATCCATAAATCCCGAAACTGTAAAACGCATATCAATGCCACTATCAAGAAAACCTTCCACCCTTGCTTTAATACAGAGAAACATTTACAAATGTCCAGCCAAGACAAAAGAGCTATGCTATAAGACATCAATCCGTCCCATCATGGAATGTGGAGGAGTAAACTGGGACCGCATACCAAGGAATACATCAACAAACTAGAAACGGTTCAGCTCAAAGCGGCACGGATCATCACTGGAGATCAACATAGAACTAGTAGTGTTACAGCTATGCTACAACAGCTACAGTTGCCCACCCTCCATGACAGAAGAGCACGAGCTAGAGTGGCAATGATGTTCCGGATTATCCATGAACTTGTTGATGTACCATTTGAATACCTAATACCAGCACAATCTATGCGCGGCGACAGCCAGAAATACTTGGTCCCATTTGTAAGGACAATCATTTACAAGCACTCCTTCTTCCCAGATGGCATTTGACTCTGGAACTCTTTGCCACAGACAGCAATTAAATCTGCCTCCTTCGATATCTACAATAAACAGGTGCAAACCACTCAGCTAAGCTAAGCATTCAAGTACCGTTTAAATGCACCGTACTTAGTATCTTTAAACCATTACACCATGTTCTTGTTCTGCCAACACAACTTTACGCGCTAGTTTGCAATTGGTGTTCTAAGCAATGATTTTTATTAAGTTGAATGACAGCAAGATTTTAATGACCTATGCAGATTGTTTGATTACAATTATGATTACAAGTGTTTGGGAAAGAAACAATATGGAACAAGGGATATTATGCATGATAAACTGAGAAAGTAGTGTGTAGTAGCGGGTCAATGTATAAACAATGGAACAGACGCAATTCTATTGGCAGTATACGAAATGAAATTTAGAATGCTACTTGACGATCAGATACCGGCCGATAAATTGATCACTGTGTCCTTTTGCTCTTCCTCAGAATTTTAGGTTTACCATTACATTGGCAATAGATTTGGAAGTTATTGAAGGTGGTAACCATGACTGCGACCTGAAAAGTATTTTTCTCCAACATAATTCGATTTCTTCAAATTCAATGGTCCAATTCCTGAGAGAGAGAGAGAGAGAGAGAGAGAGAGAGAGAGAGAGAGAGAGAGAGAGAGAGAGAGAGAGAGAGAGAGAGAGAGAGAGAGAGACTTTGTACGTTGCGAAACAAATAATGCACATGGTTCTGTCTATCGATCCTAGAGGGAAAGAATGACCTAAAGGATTCAAAGAGGATTCGGAAAAAAAAAACATCACATTTATGAAAGTTACATAAATATATAAAGGCTTGTTTTCTTTCATAAAAGTTTAAATTATATGACATAAATGCGAAATTGATTTCGCAGATGAACCAGATGATTTATTAACAGAGCATATAGTATTAATATTAGTGAAAACGTATGCTATCATGGTTGCTAACGTCTTTAGGCACCTTACATATTCAGTCGTATAGGTAAATTCTTCAGTAATTTTGATTACTATAAATCCGCTCTAATTATCTGCATAGTAAGAGCTGCAAAATGTAATTGAAGACCATTATTAATATCGTCATCATCTTCGTCGTCGTCTAAATGAAACATAATGGTTTCGAAAGAATATATTAAGTCAATAGTTACTAACAATTATGTAAAGAGTTACTGGAGCTGGCTTTTCCAAAATTCGCATATTTGTGAAAATACAATTTTCAAATTTCTGTGATTACAAAGAAACAAAATTAAAACATAAAAGATCTCAAGCGGCGGAAATGTCATGAATCTGCAACTAATACATTATTCTGTGCCACGTACTTCCACAAAAGGTATCGATTTATGTTGGAAATATTCGGATTTTATTTGAACAAGTTAGACACATTTTGATAATAATACAAATGTACCCGTTCTACAGGCCGTGTTGATCCTTTTAGAGCAAACATGCAACTCAAGGGCTTCCTGTCTTTTACAAAGAAACGAACAACAAAATCTATAAATGTCAGAAGTGGTAGCATATATTGAAACATAAAACCAAACAAACAAGCAATTAAATATCAAACATTGCAATCTGAAGGAAGCCAATAACACAATGTGGTCTACACGAACAAGAAGAAACAAAACACTGTTGTACAGTTATTTCTTTTCTTCTTTCCATGAAGTGCACACATCTCGGCAAATCTAGGCAATTTACTGAAATAGTGTGATAAGCAAAACGTTAAGCAGGACAAGCATATATTATGGAACTACTTTTCATAGGCAATTTGTTAAATGTAAAAATATCTAATTATCATCAATAGTAGTTGACCGAGGCATGTTTAGAAAGTGTAAAAGTTTACTAAATGTTTAATAAATTCATTGAGATACTATGTTGCAGACTTCATTACTGCAGTGTAATTTGCAATATCTAAGCTATACGTTCTTAAATTAATTATAAGCATCTAAACATTACACGAATGTAGATCTATAAATATGATCATATTTGGATGTCTACATGCTGCGTTCACCATACATAATGCCCGTCGCTCTATTTTGTTTGTTTCCCAAACACTTATGACTATAAATCTGTATAGTACATTCAGATGTTGCAGGCATTCAACTTAAAAAGAGATAAATACTTAAAATGATACTTGTTAGCATTTTGTTTCAGATTTAGATCAAAGAATGATTCGGCGACAAAAAATGGTATCAGATTCACCAAGGTATTGCCATTTTAATACAGCTATGAAGTAGATTTTTATGTTTAACACCCTTTGTCATTCAGTTTGTGAGGAGTTATGCATTTGCCAGATGTTGACGCCTTTGCTGCGCGGTCACAAAAATTGAAAAAGTTTAAACAAATTTGTTAGCGACATAAACTCGAAAGCTAATTGAAAATGCAATACATTTATACCCATATATTACACGCTCGTTAGAACGCTGGTATAAAAACCAAGTTTAGTTTGCCTTAGACTTTAACATAGAATCTGGATGAGTTTGAAGGTTATGGATCAAAATCAACAAAGTTTTCAACAAATTAGTAACTAGATCTAGCTTTCTCAATCTTTCTTTTGAGTACATGTTTTATGTTCCCTTCGAACGCTGCAGTTTTTGATTGGGTCATCGTCTCTAATTTGACGTTTTCGTTATTTCTATTACCGGGATCGAGTAAATAAAAGGTAATTACTTTCTTTGAAGGCGAGACAATTAGTTATTGTACCGACGATAAAGTAATTACAAGCATGAAACCCAATTTATGAAATAATGTATAGTATGTCGGCGATTCTTATAAACTGATAATATAATCCTTTTTCCTACCACGAACCCAAATTCATAAGCAACACGTTGACTGTTTCTCTCTTGAATGTAATTTGCAGTATTGTAACGTGTTTATACGTGTATCAATGAACGCAATATGATGCATACCTTTTATGTTATAAACGTCTCGCCATTTGTTTTGCTTCTCACCGTGTCAGTACTACTCCATAATGCATATTTGTGTCAGCCATTTTATTAAACTCTTTTCTGTTTTTAAGTTTACTCATTTCTCTAATTAGTCAATACTGCTACTACCATGTAACAAATCTATATTATTAATTAGCTTCTATTTAACATCTTAATTAGTATCTAGTTTTGAATTCTCAATATGAGCACATGCCTTGTTTTAATGCTCTTGAAATGCAAAATCTTTACCTTTTTTAAGCTGATGTTACCATTATTTTGGTCTGTATTATGTATGTAGTGGATTAGGCTATTTTTAATTCCTGATTTTGTCTGGCAAGATCCATTGTACTATCAGGTAGCCAATGATATACAAGGCCTAATTAAATTGGGATAAATAACGTTATAACTACGTCAAATTCTAAGTTGGATATCTTAAATATTATCTACAAAGGACAGGTTAAAAATGATTCTCTACAAAGGACAGGTTGAAAATGATTCTAAATTGTGCTGAGCTAATAGGTGCATCGTGTTACGTGTATTTTTGTCCTCCTTGTCTTTTGTTCGTGTGACATTTCTTAAATTAGATTTGTTTGGTCGTTTGTTACATTAACTAATTTAGCTGGCCCTTCTTTGATAAATTTCGGAACATTGCCAACTTTGTTGCACAGCACCGCAATACACTAAAAAGCCTATTCCACTGCACAACCACACTAGTTCTACGGTTTCCCTCAGCTGGATTTAGCTTGACCTTCATCACTACTTTCATTTGGTCCTGTCCTAACCTCATTACATTGCCTCTTAAAATTCGTTTTTTTTTTCCCTGGTAGTTCAAGTTTTACCAAGTTCATCTCGACATGGTTTGTCTTTCTTTTGCAAACTTATGAGTTGCAGGCAAAACACCGATTCTCTCACATGCCAGGAAATTAGTATTTGACAAGTCCAAACACTGGATTTATAAAACGATGCTTTCTTTGATGGAAAAGAAATGTCAAGTAAAATACGAACAATAAGGTGCCAAAAGTAAGATGGGTGTGTATGAAAGTAATACAACTAGTTTAAGACTATAAAATTAAAAGTATAATGACGATGGCGTAGGTAAATATTTTGTGGTCAATAAAATATATGATTTTATTATTATTGTCGGTTACAATCAGAATTGTTCTATGAATTGGGAGAGAATAAAGAACTGATAGTATCTATAATTAAGCGTTGGGTATCAAAAATGACCCTTGGGGATCATACGAGAAATCATATATTAAAGTGGTCCAGAGGCTTAAAATGCGCGGGACACATGTAAGTCATATATGACACTTGCAGGATCAAATGTGGCAGTTTGGGGTCAAACGTATTTATATTTTCAAAAGTGTTTATGGCGTCAAAATTGTTTATAGGGTCAAACGTGTTTACAGCGACAAGGAAAAATGTAATGGTAACAGTTTTAGATACAATCAAACATGTAAATAATCCAATACTCAAATATTCCACATATTCCATACATCACTCACTTTTTAATTACAATTCAATAAACTACATACAGAAACTAACACCCAATTTATTCATTATTATTCATTCGAGCAAAAATACCGTTCAAGGCTTTTTTTTACACAAATAAACGAACAACACGATCTACGCAAGTCAGAAAAGATTGAATATTTGAAGAAAACAAAAACAATCGAGCAATCAAAAAGCAAACAATGAAATATTAAGGACGCCAGTGATGTAATGTAGACGGGACATCGGGTGGCCGACAGGAACAAGAAGAAACACAACTTTTGTACAATTATTTCCTCTGCTCTTTCCGTGGATTAAGGTGCACACATCTCAGCAAATCTAGGCACGTTACTGAAATTTAGTGGCATGGAAAAAGTTAACAAGGACAAGCACAATTCATGAACGTACTTGTCATGGGCAATTTGTTAAATGTAAAACTATCTAATTATCATCAATAGTAGTTGACCGAGGCTTGTTGAGAAAGTGTATAAGTTTACTAAATGTTTAATAAATTCATTGAGATACTATGTTGCAGACTTCATTTCTGCAGTGTAATTTGCAATATCTAAGACTATACGTTCTTAAATTATAAGCTTCTAATCATTACACGAATGTAGATCTATCAATAGGATCATATGTGGATGTCTACATACTGATTTTAATATACATAATGCCCGTCGCTCTATTTTGTTTGTTTCCCAAACACTTATGACCACAAATCTTCATATGACATTCAGATGTTGCAGGCATTCAACTTAAAATGAGATCAATACTTAAAATGATAATTGTTAGCATCTTGTTTCAAATTTAGATCAAAGAATGATTCGGCGACAAAAATTGGTATCAGATTCACCTTAGGTATTGCCATTTTAATACAGCGATGAAGTGGACTTGGATGTTTAACACCCTTTGGTATTTCGTTTGTGAGGAGCTATGTATTTGCCAGATGTTGACACCTTTGCTGCGCGGTCACAAAAATTGAAAAAGTTTAAACAAATTTGTTAGCGACATAAACTCGAAAGCTGATTGAAAAAGCAAAACATTTATACCCATATATTACACGCTCGTTAGAACGCTGGTATAAAAACCAAGTTTAGTTTGCCTTAGACTTTAACATAGAATCTGGATGAGTTTGAAGGTTATGGATCAAAATCAACAAAGTTTTCAACAAATTAGTAACTAGATCTAGCTTTCTCAATCTTTCTTTTGAGTACATGTTTTATGTTCCCTTCGAACGCTGGAGTTTTCCATTGTATTTTGTCGATTGGGTCATCGTCTCTAATTTGACGTTTTCGTTATTTCTATTGCCGGAATCGAATAATTAAAAGGTAATTACTTTCTTTGAAGGCGACACAACTAGCTATTGTACCGACGATAAAATAATTACAAGCATGAAACCCAATTTAAGAAATAGTGTATAGTATATGGGCGATTCTCATAAACTGATAATATAATCCTTTTTCCTACCACGAACCCAAATTCATAAGCAACACGTTGACTGTTTCTCTCTTGAATGTAATTTGCAGTATTGTAACGTGTTTATACGTGTATCAATGAACGCAATATGATGCATACCTTTTATGTTATAAACGTCTCGCCATTTGTTTTGCTTCTCACCGTGTCAGTACTACTCCATAATGCATATTTGTGTCAGCCATTTTATTAAACTCTTTTCTGTTTTTAAGTTTACTCATTTCTCTAATTAGTCAATACTGCTACTACCATGTAACAAATCTATATTATTAATTAGCTTCTACTTAACATCTTAATTAGGATCTAGTTTTGAATTCTCAGTTTGAGCACACGCCTTGTTTCAATGCTCTTGAAATGCAAAATCTTTACCTTTTTAAGCTGATGTTACCATTCTTTTCGTCTGCATTATGTATGTAGTGGATTAGGCTATTTTTAATTCCTGATTTTGTCTGGCAAGATCCATTGTACTATCAGGTAGCCAACGACATACAAGGCCTAATTAAATTGGGATAAATAACGTTATAACTACGTCAAATTCTAAGTTGGATATCTTAAATATTATCTACAAAGGATAGGTTAAAAATGATTCTCTACAAAGGACAGGTTGAAAATGATTCTAAATTGTGCTGAGCTAATAGGTGCATAGTGTTACGTATATTTTTGTCCTCCTTGTCCTTTGTTCGTGTGACATTTCTTAAATTAGATTTGTTTGATCGTTTGTTACATTAACTAATTTAGCTGGCCCTTCTTTGATAAATTTCGGAACATTGCCAACTTTGTTGCACAGTACCGCAATACACTAAAACACCTATTCCACTGCACAACCACACTAGTTCTACGGTTTCCCTCAGCTGGATTTAGCTTGACCTTCATCACTACTTTCATTTGGTCCTGTCCTAACCTCATTACATTGCCTCTTAAAATTCGTCTTTTTCCTGGTAGTTCACGTATTACTAAGTTCATCTCGACATGGTTTGTCTTTCGTTTGCAAACTTATGAGTTGCAGGCAAAAGGCCGATTCTGTCACATGCCAGGAAATCAGTATTTAACAAGTCCAAACACTGGATTTATAAAAAAAAAAGTTTTTTATGGGGTCAAGCGTGTTTACAGGGACAAGGAAAAATGTAATGGTAACAGTTTTAGATACAATCAAACATGTAAACAATCCAATACCCAAGCATTACACATATTTCATATATCACTCATTTTTTAATTACAATTCAATGAAAAAAATATGGAATCTACCACCAACTTTATTCATTACTATCCAAACACATCAATTCATCGCCCAATTTTTTAAAAAAAATTCAGTACTCTATATATACAATCCATCACATCACTTCTACCATTCAACACGCCATACACACTTTCCAAAACGTGTTGATTTGGTTAAGAGTTTAAAAGATGGAGATGAAATCTGCCTAAAGTGTTATCCGTGATACCTTCTTTAGTATCCAACCCCTTATTTACACTCTACAAAATACCTTGTGGGCTAGAGTCAGCGAGGTGTTAGGTTTGTGGGAGTATTGTTACGTCCGAGCAACAGTTCCTCTTTTTCTGGTGGGAGTTGACTTTTTCTTCTTGGGACTTTCCTTTCTCTTGGCTCTGCACTGTGGCACCACCGCTCTCCTTGGAACGTTTCTTAGGGGAGGATTTTTTCTGGGTGGCTGCTTGGGCATTACGATCCCTTCTTAAGAGGGAGGAAATAATGACACTGCCTAGAGAGTCGATGCCCCGGGTTTGAAATGATTTGCTTCATGGTTTGAGTATAGATTCTCGGATCTGACAGTTACGATAAAGCCAGTTTATGTTTGTCAAAAAGCTTTTGGTTTGATGAGGAATATGGGTAATGCGTGGAAGTAATTGACGTGCTTTGAGCGTAAACCATCGTAAGACTTATTTGAGACTGGCTTCTGACACATTGGCACGAACTGTACAACACACAAATCAATTTGTCCGGAAGACGAGATTGAAAAGAAGTCATGTCGATAACGGTAGGTCCAAAAACGAGGAGTAGGAAGATTTTTTACAATTTTCTGCCGGCCTTCTTTCTTGGCAACAGTGGTGTAACAGACAGGTACTAAATCTGAAATAGTCGTTAGTGGTGGGCTTTAAATCAATGGCTAAATAGTGTTTCAAGTCCATGCTCTTAAAATAAGTAACAGAAAAGAGTAAAGGCAACAGGTTTTGTAAAATTTAACAATAATATATTTCCCTAGAATACAGAGTAAACAATAAGTAAAAGGAACTTACGGTATTGCGAATTAAATCCAAAAATAATCCGAGAATTAACGACACAAGTCCTAGTAATAAAAAGTCCTGAATAAAATTCAGTTCAAATCCCGAAGAGATTTAAAATTGAAGGCGATGACGTGTCTGTTATTGCCTGCGTCGTACTGATGTGTCAACAGTTTCTTGTTGAATCACAGAAATATTATTCCAGGTTTGAATTCAGTATAAATTCCAATGAAAGTCTTTATCCAAAAAGTTTGTCAGAGTACTTTTGTATTTCCAGAGAAAATAATCACTTGAATTCAACAATTTGAAAAAAATACAATTCAGTCCAAACTGGACACAACATAATACAGTTTAAAGTGCCAGATGTTAAAGCACAACTAGTAAGCTTCTGACAGTTGCAAAATAATATAGTTCTCTGTTTGACCTCGGGTCACAAAGTAGCATTTTCTAAAAAAAAACATTACCTAATAGAAAATAACTTTCTAGCATGATTTAATAAACCTTGTTTATTTAAAACATAATACCCCATAAAAATCACTTTGGAATTCCCAAAACCCTGACCCAAATCAACATGTTTACCTGAATAATAATTTGGTCAATGAGCGTATACCTATAGAGGATAAGGAAGCTATTATTAGTTGTTTACATCAATGAAATAAAAAAGAAATTTAAAAAAGTCAATCCGGTCAAACAGAATTGAACTCAATTCTGGACAATATCAAGTCCAGTAAACAATGTTACATTATAATATCATGTAATGGAATAACAAAAAATTAAAACTAACAGATAAACAATTAAATTATATATACATAACACTTCCCCTCATAAAGAAAAAGAAAGATTTATACAATAAAGCTTTTGTTTACTATAAATCATATATGATGTAGTAAAAAAAGAACATAAGATGAAATCTTATGAATGACACAAAGTATTCGTGAAACAATATATTTCTATACACATGAAATTGCATCAGCTATTAAATTGTTTTTCCCTTGATGTACCTGATGTCAATATGATATTCCTATAACAACTCTACCTTAATAATCTCTGATTTTTGTTTTTCATCTTGCCGATGAAAGTAAGCGGGTTATGATCACAAAACACAATAATCGGAGAAGGACCTGAACTAATGTAAACTTCAAAGTGTTGTAATGTCAATATCAAAGCCAAACATTCATTCTCGATTGTGGAAGAATTTCTCTGGCGCTTATTTAATTTCTTATAGCACACTTGTTGATCAATACCGTTTTTGTCTTCTTGAATCAATACTGCTGCAACCCCAACACCACTTGCATCACCAGACAGTTTAAATGATTGACTGAAATTTGGAGCTGTAAGAAGTGGTGCACTCTTAAATATGGCATTTAACTTATCAAAAGCCTCCTGACATTT
This sequence comes from Megalonaias nervosa, assembly GCA_016617855.1. Classification (NCBI taxonomy): domain Eukaryota; kingdom Metazoa; phylum Mollusca; class Bivalvia; order Unionida; family Unionidae; genus Megalonaias; species Megalonaias nervosa. Next base: position 4,141 of record JAECUM010021354.1, on the reverse strand, counting down.
TTCAGACCAATGTATCTTTGTTTTCTTGCTCAATAAATTTGTCACGGGTTCAGCAATTATGGAAAAATTGGAACAAAATTTCCGATAGTATCCAATCATACCCAAAAATCGCATCAGTTGCTTTTCACTGATAGGCACAGGGAATTCAGAGATAGCCTTGACCTTAGCAGGTTTAAATAGTCCATACCCTACGACATATCCTAGAAAAGTTACACAAGCACGGCAAAATTCACTTTTGGATTAATTAATTGTCAAACTTGCATCAGTGAATCTGTCAAAGAATTTCCAAATTTTCACTAAATGTTCTTTTCAAGTGTTGTTGTAGATGATGACATCATCGATGTAAGCGTCACAATTATCTAGACCAGATGTAATTATGTTCATTAAACGCTTAAAGAACTAGACGAACCTTTCATCCCAAACGGCATCCCTTTATATTGATAAAGTCCATCTGGAGTCACGAATGCCGAAATTTCCATTGCCCTTTCCGACAGTGGAATTTGCCAAAATCCTTTCGGAAGTTCAAATTTGGTGACATACATTTCATTTCCAATTTTATCAATGCAGTCATCGATTCTTGGTAATGGAAATAAATCTGTTTTAGTCACACTGTTCACCTTTCTATAATCAGTGCACATGCAGAAAGTATTATCTTTTTTCGGAACAAGTATACATGGTGAACTCCAATCAATTTTACTCGGTTCTATGAAATCATTCTCCAGCAAATACTGAAATTCTTTTTTCAAACATTCCTGTTTGAGAGGGTTCATCATGTACGGGTGTTGTTCTACAGGTGTGGAATTTACAATTTCAACGTTATAGTAGATTTTGTTTGTTCTTGTAGGAACATCTGGAAATAAGAGCTCATATTTAAGCCCCAACTGTTTTAGTTCATTCTTTTCTTGTTATTGCCAATGTGAAAGTTTCTGGTCCAGATTATTCATAATTTCTGAATTCCGAAGATTTGTTACTCCAATTGTATTCCTTCGTTTTAATCCTCAGTGAGTGGGATAGGTACGACTAAATTAATTGCATGATTAACCTGGCTATCTCTATCAACATACTGGTACTCCTTTAATTTATTTACATCCAAGGAGTACTATTATAATTTAACTCATTCGTTTCCTTCTTACCTTTGTAAGGGCCGACATACCTGATCTGAAGAAAATTTTGAAGAATGAGCAAGAGAGACAGAACTCTATCACCGCACTCAGAAGTTCTCTCCACTGAAGTTCTGTCAAACCATAATTGCATTTTTGACTTGAATTGCTGGATGCCATATTCAAGCATAACTAGCTGGAAAATTCCAGACATAAAATTTTGCCCTTGATCAGATTGGACAGATTTGGGAAGGCCAAATTGAGTAAAACACTTTATCAAAGCTTTCACTATTGTTTTAGTTATAATATTCCTCAAAGGAATCTCCTCTGGGAATCTTGTTGACGCACACATTATGGTGAACAAGTATTGGTTGCCTGACTTGGTCTTAGGTAAAGGATCGACACAATTTACCATTATTCTGCTAAATGGTTCGTCAAATGCTTCGTCAAATGCAGGAATAGGTTGCAGATGAGCCTTAGGCATTTTCTGATTTGAGAAGTTTGACAAGAACTACAGTATTTACAAATATCACTTTTAATTTTTGGCCAATAGACGTGATTCAAGATCTTGTGATAAGTCTTATTAATCCCTAAATGACCAGCCAGAGGAGTTTCATGGGCCAGACTAAGAATTTCCTGTCTGTATGATTTTGGAAATACAATTTGATAGTTCACTGACCACTCGTCACCGGCAGGTACCTCGGGAGGTCTCCATTTTCTCATAGGAATCCCATTTTTAATGAAATATCAAATAGGTACTTATGTGGCTTCAGTTTCACTAATGACCCTCTGAAACAAACAGGATCTCATGATCTTTTCTTGTTCGACGACAAGTGATTGTCGTTTGTCACCCTGATTAGAATAAAGAGAATGAGTAGTTAAAAGGAGATCACTGTGATCAATACCTTTTGATTGATCCAAACAAGGAGTGAAATTGACCTCATTAAAAGCGTGACCAATACGTGTGTCCTATAAAGGAATACTTTCCTGATCAACATCATTTTCAAGAGCTTTCTTTGTTATAGCTCTGGTAACTGCACAAGCACAAGCTTGGTATAAATCAGGGAATTCTTTTTCAGTTGGATCGACTTTCTGATCGAAACAATGCTTGTCAGTTACAAGTGGATTAACCACAACTTTATCTGCAGCTAGGTCATTACCTAGTAATAAATGAATGTCCTCAATGGGTAAAGAAGACACTGTTCCGACTGTCAAGGGTCCTGAGACTAAGTCTGATGACAAATTTGTACAATGGAGAGGAACATTAACAAATCCGCCCTCTACCACCTGAATGAGAACACTCTCATTAGAAGAATATTTCTCAGAAAAAGTACTTGATAATAAAAGACTCTGAGAAGCTCCCTTGTCCCTTACAATTTTAATAGGGATGGGATTAACCGATTCACACAAGAGTGATATAGAACCCTTCGACATGAATGGTTCTTAATTCTGCATAATAAAATCAGACTGGGGTTATTAGACCCAACAAATGTATTGCTTTCAATACATGACCGTGACTTTGACCTCTTAGAAATAAGAGCATTTGGAATAGGTCTGTCTTCATTGTGATGCTTCTTTTTCAATTTTAGCAATCAGAATATCCGGAATAGTTCCCACAGGCATGGATGAAATCCGTAGGGTGGTACACGCAATACATCACGTTGACCGGGAAAGTCAGTAAAGATGCAAGATTCACGGTAGCAAATTACATTGCTTTCTCTGGTAGAACAGCAAGATACACACATGGTGTCACTTTCAGTAGTGGTAGTAGTAGAGAAGCGGCCGTGCCGGGTTGTATCGAGGATATTTAAGACAAGGCACAACATCGTGCTCATGTTTATCACTGAACTTGAATTTCTTGTTCGTTGTGGCTATGTTGAATAATTCATCTTTTTTGCTCTGCGATTGTAGTCGTAACAAAGTGTCGGTCTTGGACGTATTTCCTTTTCAATACTCGAGATCGACATCTACGTAGGGTAACGTGTTGTGGTCTGGAAGTCGCACTCGTTGCTGGCACACGATTCGATCGATATTTTTTTCCAAAGAACGACTGACGATTTGGTAGTTTTGTAACCGTACAATTTTATGCATCTTCAAGTTGTGTTGATCCTCTCAGGACTTAGAGCTTCTGTCAGCACACCAATGTTCACCTTATGTAGCAGCACATAAGATATACCAAATATCATTAATTCCGATGCGTTTCGAAATGACATCGATCTCCAAATATGAACCCTTGAATTGTAGCTACATTATGATTTGCGTAGAAAACTCCAAATCAAAGATTGTAGTTGTCTAAAAGTAAGTATCGTGTGTTATGATTTGAAATTTCATATAAAATTGAAGCAAAGGTTATTTAGTATTGTTGGCATGCAATTAAAATATTTATCTCCAATAAGTTTATAACGGCTTTTAGTAATATACTACTTGTTCAAACCATCATCATCGTCATTATCATCATCGTCACTGTCACAGAATTGTATCTACTAAAATACCGTTAGATAATATATGAACGAAAATTTAAACGGGTTTCGTTGCCATATAGAGCATTATAGGGAATCTATTGTTCAATCGTAGCGATTTGAAAAGAGTTTTGAAAGTGAAAAGCCTGGTTCTTACCTAAGTTTTCCAGGGCTCTTTCTTCGCCAATTATACTGGCCGCCATGTATAGCCTATCGTGTGCTAAATCTTGGCGTTAAGTTGACAACAAAGAAACTAATCCGTACTAACATAACGTCTCGTTAATACCGTACACAGTAATGTCTTCTTCTAGTAATTGGTAAATCACTCAGTGTGAAAAATATTTTCCCATAATCAATAAATAGTAATCAAAATATATCAAAACCATAAACGAAGACGTAAACAAAAATATTACACAATCAAGGCCCCCATGGTTCATATTGTTTCATATTTTATTATGGCTTTTGAAGGCTTTGTTAAAACCTAAACAAGAGTCTAAAATAGATTATTTTAAATATATCACTGACTCTCTCTCTCTCTCTCTCTCTCTCTCTCTCTCTCTCTCTCTCTCTCTCTCTCTCTCT
>JAECUM010021353.1:0-61828 GCA_016617855.1 Megalonaias nervosa | reverse complement strand
GAGGGTAGCAGATGGGACATCCGTGAAATAAGCACCCGTTAAACTCGTACACAATCTTGGGGTTTTCTAAGTCCCAGCCGTCTACCGAATACCTTCCGATGGTCTTTTCGCCTCCTCCGTTGCGAGCATGTTGGATCCATTTGTCTTCCTTCTCACACAAGTAATGTAACCAACGTAGGGCTTTGACCGAGTAGTGACGTTTGACAAAATTGGTCGTTTGAGGACTGATGACAGCTAGGGTGTTTTCGGGCATGAATCGTTGACGATACACTAAGGAACACGCTTTGGCAATGGTACAGGCTTCTTTCAAAGGATCGATCCCTCCGTGTTCCATGAACAGTTCTCGAAATTTTCCACAGCAGCGGCGTAAAATGTCTACGTCGGAACGACAATATTTTAACATTTCTTCTTGAAAGTCAAAAGGGTCCGAAGCGTGAGTCTGGTACCATGCGTAGAAAGCTTCTCGTTGTTCGGTACGCATGTTGTCAGGGTCGTAGTAGTGAGCCTCAGGCAAATGGGGTAGAACAGCGTGTTGATTGGCTTCGGTATTGAAAAAGTGTGGAAAATAGCCTTTGGCCATTTCTGTCATGCCAAACGTTTTAGGCATGCGGCTCAAAGGCATAACCAAGTAACTCATTGAATCTTTAAACTGTACTTGTCCCACTTGCATGGAAATGATTTTGGCTCCGTTCAAAGTTACTTTCGGACGTTCGGTACTTTGTTCCGTATAGTATCTCAACAGAAATTGTCCATCGTATCCCGAAAAATTGTGAGCCATCACCGTGGCATGGCGATGACAATCTCCGTAACGTTCGATATCTTCTTGGCTCCACGTCTCGTCGATAGGGTTTAAGATCCATTGGGCAAAATCGGCCAGTGTGTTCGATCCCCGAAAGATTTTTTTCACGTCCTCCAGAAATCTTGCTGCAGTAAGGGCAATGAGTCAAGATAGGCTCTTGGATGCACTTCTCGCACGCTCGGTGAGCCACGCAGAAATTAGGAATGTGAATGCCAGTCTCTTGCATGCATTCGAAATCGAAAAAGATGAAATCCCCTTTCTTCTTCTGGTCATTATCTTCTTCTTCATGTTTGGAATGGTATTTTTGAATGTAGCATTGGTGTTCCAAGTCCACGGTTTGGCGACAAATGTGACATCACTTCTTTCCTGAACAGACGTGCGCCTTGGCACTGTTGGTACGTATGCCTTGTCCACAAGTAGGGCACAATCTCAAGAGCTGACAAGCACATTTCTGCTGTGAACCTTGCGTCTTTAGGTGTTGTTGGTAACAGGCAGGACTGACAAACGTGCGCTGACAAGCAGAGCAATACACTCGTTCTTGTCCTTCGTCCAGACAGGGTGTAGAGGCTAAACATCCCTCACATTTCGATCCGCAATGCTTGTGTTGCTCTCGATTGTTATAGCCATAGTCACATTTCTCACAGTAATAACTGTATGACAGGAATCCAGTGATACTGGTAATGGCATCGAAATGTTCGTCGTGATGATAGACGTGAATGTATTTTCCGTCTTTGAAATCTTTACCTCGAAACAACAGAGGTCCGCGCACTTCTTGAGGGTGAACTTTCAAGGTGTAGCGTGGAGCCAAGACGTCTTGCAATTTTTGCATTTCAGGAATGCCACAGGGTGCGTCTTTAGCTAACCCCGCTTGCTGTAACAGGAGTTCTGCTTCTTTTCGTTGTTTGGCTCGGTCCGATTGTTGAATAGTTTTTCAGGCTCTTTTCCATTCTACCGTATCGTTCTTGTCGGCATACGTTTGTCCCACCACGATGGCACGGGCTAAACACATCTTGTCTTTTGGATTGTTAATTTGGACGAGGCTACGCTTGAGGTTACGCAAGTTGTCTACCAACATCAACTTTTTTTACCTGTCCCTTGGGGAAGAGACACGTGGGTCATGTACAGTGTCGCTTTTCCGTCCGTGATGTGAAATTTGTCATTGGATTGTTGTACGTGTTGAATCTTGTCCATGATTTTGGAAGGTGTCAATTCTGTTGGACTGCTAAACTCGATCCAAACGGGAGACTTCAAATTGTCGTGATGAATAGAAAGTCTCAAGCGATCGTCTTCTTTGGCTTGACATTGCCGTTTTAGTGTGGTTAACAAAGAATCCCACACATCGGTGATGAACCCTTCTGCTTTTTCCAAGGGTACGTCAGACCTGAAATCTTTAAACTTCACTGCGTACGTGTAGGCTGTGGTTCTAAATTTTCTGGAAGAGCGTTTGTCCGTCTCCCGAATATGGTAGTACTTTTCAGGGTTTACTGATGGTAATGGACTTTGATTTGGTGTAGACTCTTTAGGCTTCGATTCTGGTTCACTCATCTCATCTTTAAAATCGTTGGCATGAATTTGTGCCAAGACTTCAGCTACTGTGCGAGGCGATAAATCACGTTTCTGCCTCTTACTTTCTTCTCCTTTCTTTTCGAAATGATGCGATCGTTTCATCTTGATTGCAAAAAGTCAAATGACTACATGTGAAACACCATGAACCCCTATATATCCATGTCAGACTAGGGTATATATAAAGGGCTAGTGACTCCCCTCTCAGTATTCATTTCACTCTCAAGCCGACCAGCACAATGGAAGAACCCATACAGATCGAACTTCTGGTTAGAGCTTTGCGAGGTGTCATACGAAAGTTTTCTTCAGACAAGCCGACGGACTACTCTCCTTCCTTTCGAGATAAAAGTCAAGATACTTGCTATATCTGTCAGAACAAAGGGCATTGGGCTACAGAATGTCCAGATCGTTATAAAAGCAAGACTAGTGGCAGAAGAGACAAAAGTCAAGATACCTGTTATCATTGTCAAGAGAAAGGACATTGGTCTTCAGAGTGCCCTAAGAAACAACAGGAGCAGGAGAAGGAGGAGGAAGAAGAAGAAGAAACAGAGGTGACCTCAGCAAAAGAAAAACCCCGACACGTTCAGAAAGAGAAGACAGAAAAGAAAAAAAAACGAGAAAAATGTGAGGAAGAAGAAGACGAAGAAGAGGAAAAAAGTGTAAAAGTGAAGAAATTGAAAAAACAGAGAGAGTGAAAGAAAAAAGAAACAGAAGAAATCTATGAACTTTTTTAAAAGTGTTGTGTTATGTTGTGATATTGAATTGTAAAAAAAATTTGTAACAGAATAGACCAAACTGAAAAAAACGTAAGTGTCTCTTGGTTTTCATTATTTAGAAATAATAAGGACCTACACTCATACACTCACAACACGTACATCATGGGGTTAAAGAAGGGATTTTGAGTTTTAATTGATTTTGGCAAAATGAATAGTCACTCTTTTCGAGAGTATTGGGTAGCCCTGAAAAGGACTGTTGAGTGTTTGTTTTTTTCCTTAGAACAAAATCAGGAACGAGAATCAATTCGCTTTAACTGTCTTAAGCCTTTGCCACGGCCAAGGCCTACTTGTGGACTTGCTCCTGTCAATGATTTAGTAGAAATCACTAGGGGTGGTATCTGTGGTGTAGTCACAGGGTTAGGTTGTTTGGCTCGGGAGGGTCTTTTTCTCTTGGGTCGTAATAAAGAAGTCTGATACATTTGTTTCAGACTTCTTAACTCGGCCAAAATGTCCAAGAGTACCGTGACCGTTTGACTTTCGCTGTTCTCCTTCTCTCCTAGACTTTGTTTCTTCTCTGCTTCTTCTTCTTCCTGTTGTTTCCTTCTTGCCTCTTCTTCTTCTTCTCGCTGTTGCTGTTCAAGAAGAAATGCTTGCTCTGCTTCTTTCTGCTGCTGTAAAAATTTCTCCAATTCTTCTTTCTGTCTTTGTTTAAAATCGTCGACACGTGGTAAAGAAGGAGAAAATGGCGAAGGTACTGGTACCGGAACAAATTCTTGGGAAGAAGATAAAAAATCTACTAAATCCCAGTTGAAATCAACCTCTTCGGGAAGTAGCACTGTGTTCACTTTGGTAGCTGCTGCTATACCATTACTTCTCGTCTCCACAGCCGGTGCACCCCAATTCATTGTCTTCTTAGGTTCCGTCATGTTTCATAAAACAATACCGCATCGATTCACTGCGCACAGACGCTAGTGTGCCTATATAGGAAGTGTGACGTCACAGGTAGCTCTCTTCGGATTGGAAGACAGACTCCGCGAAGTGACTGAATTTTGTAACGCGTGTTGGGATTGGTGAACCCTTTCAATCCGTTTCGATCCGGTCTTCCACTATAAATAAACGCGGTTCACTTCATTCCCTTCACCGGTTCTCGTCACAGAGAAGATGTTGATCGACGTAGAATCCTCTACTTTGGTATCATCGATGCTGTTCCGTACAGACTTACCCATGTATGTGAAAACAAAATGGACTGTCATCCGGATCACCGGTGCCACTATTTGGAAAAGAAGATGTTATGTGGAAAGACAAGGCTGTCTTAAGCGGACTCTCATCTACGGACCAGAAGTGAGACACAGTTTAAGAAAAACTTTGAGAAATTTGAGGAAGAAAAGAAGACCTATGCGATGTCCTGTATGTTAACGGAATGGTGTTAACATAACATAACAAACAACGGCCCTTTTCAGGGCCACTTCCAATACCTCGAAAAAATCTTAATTTTCATTTTGTCTCCAACCCAAACGAATATATAAAACCCTTACTCTTCTTATACACGAATACTCTTGATTCGTGTTTGTCTATAACCCTCTCTCAGGTAGCCTGAAGTCATAGTACTTCTCTTTTTGCTACATTGTTACCAGTGTGACGTCATGCCACCTGTTCCATTCCTCTTGTCGCTATACAGACCCACGGTATACTAGTCGCTATACAAAATTTCCATTGACGCTATACAGCCCCAGGGTGTGCTAGTCACTCTACACAATTTCCATTGACGCTATAGGGACCCAGGGTGTGCTTTTTTTTCTTGACGCTATACAGGCCCGGGGGTGTGTGTCTGTAATGCTAATTCCCATTGACGCTACGGTAACCCCATATACTACTGATATCTAGCACTGGGGCATCATGCCGCTAGACATGTAGCATGATGTCCCACCCAGTCACATTACCCTGACACCAGGCCGACTATAGTACAAGTCACACGGGTCATGTAGACCTTCAACACCGACTGTTTCAGTAATGGGTGTCATTTTATAGAATTTGATTCCACGTAAATTTAAGTGGCAAGTATTCACTTCATTTGGATTCCTGTACATCCATATTCCTTTGGAAGGTCATTATTTAGACGCCCTGAGAGGTGCATAAGGCAAAATCAATGTTAAAGCACGTAGACATTTTTGGACGAAATGAATCTAAAGGTGTGATCAAGTAAAATCCGGATTGAATGTCAAGCTATGAAGTCACAATGAAAGCTACGCATATTTTGATAAACAAATTTTTTCTACCCACGATTGTTACGATTCCACTCGACGCACTTTTAGTTTGACCCAAGTTTAGTATATATTTGATACTTGATGTACATGCATATGAAATCAAATCTTAGGCATATAACTCAAAGATCCCATATGCTTAAATACCTTGTTAATTTTCTCGTTTTCTTATTTATTTAAATGTAGTACAATACAGGAAATATGTTTGAGAACATCTCTCTCTCTCTCTCTCTCTCTCTCTCTCTCTCTCTCTCTCTCTCTCTCTGTCTCTCTGTCTCTCTCTCGTCTGTCAAGAATCGTGACGTTGTCAAGATGGCGTTCTCCAGAACTCCTTTGAATAATTCACAAAAATTCTAGAATAATATTATAGTCCAAAATAATGAGCACTTTCTATTTCAACTGAAAAGTCCAAACAAATCTTTTTAACTCCAGTAATATCAAAGCAGAACATAAAATACGTCTGCAGACTTACAACAGGAACACAAGAAATGAGAATGACTCCAAAATAGGAATGAATCTGATTGCTCAGTTCTCTCCTTATATAAACCGCCTAGGACTATACCCCACGTGACAGATCACTCTACTCAGTTTGTTCAAAATCTTCTATTCATATGATCTAGCCCAACCAATTGGAAGTTACTGAATTCTTCTAGAACTGTCCAAACCCCATTAGCCAATGAGAAATTAACCCAAAGTCTTCATCAAGTCTTATTTTTAAGATTATTATTAGTAATTGTCAACACATACGTAAGCATCTATTTATAGATCCTATGTAATGCTATTCTCTTAAGAGAACCCAGTCACGTAGAAACAATCTAATTAAAAATAATCTGTACAACTTACGGCCATGAATAGAAATTTTGAAAAATGAATAAAATCATGTACCAGGAGTTGCAAAAATATAGATATGCATAACACACACCCCCATAAGAAAATGAATGATTAAATAAAGCTTTCTTTTCCATATAATTCAAACACACAAATGATAGTAATAATAAAATTACACAAGAAGATGTATAATGAATATACAAAATAAAGTAATATAAAACTCCTATACACGTGAAAGTGCATCTGCGATTAAATTTTCTTATTCCTTGATGTGCAGAATGTCAATATTATATCATCAAACTCCATCTCAGTAATCTCTGATTTTTAGTTTTCATTTTGTTGATGAACGTATGGGGGTTGTGATTACTGAATACAATAGTCTGAGCAACAGCAGAATTATTATACACTTTAATGTGTTGTGAAGCCAAAATTATAGCCAAACATTGATTCTCGTGAGTGCAATAACTTATCTGGTGCTTCTTTAATAGTAAAGAGTAATAGGACACTGGATGATCCACGCAAGTTTTATCTTTCAGAATTAATACGCATCCAACCCGTGTATCACTTGTATCAACAGACATCTTAAATGGTTGATTGAAATTTGGAGCTGAAAGAAAGAACTGGTGCACTTTTAAGTATGGCCGTTGATTTATCGATCGACTCCTGACATATGTACAACAAATAAAACGTGGACTTCATACGCAATACATTGGCCAGGGGCTCAGCAATTATGGAAATAAATACAATTACTGAATAAAATTTCAGATACTATTTAGCCGTAAGTATAAATTGCATCAGTTGCTTTTTCTAACAGACACAGGGAATTCAGAGATAGCTTTCATCTTAGCTTCTACATGCTTGACCTGACCATGTCCCACAATATGTTCTACAAATGTGACACAAACTCACTTTTAGTTAAGTTTCCTCACTCAAGCGAACAAAGAATTTATGGATAGTTTTCAGGTGATCTTTCCAGGAATCGCTGTAAGTAATGACGTCGTTGATGTATGCATCACAGCCATCTATACCAGATGTCATATTCATTAAACGCTGGAATGTAGAGAGAAAATGTTTCATACCAAATGGATCATTTTATATTAGTAGAGTCTATCTGGAGTTGCAAAGACCATTTTTTTCTCTGTCCGTAAGTGGAATCTGCCAGAATATTTTTAATAGGTCAAATTAGTGACATATTTTATATTTCCAATTCTGTCAATACAGTAATCAAATCTTAGTATTGGAAATTAGTCTTTTTGGTCCCACTGTTCACCTTTCTGAAGTCAGTGCACATACGGAAAGAATTATCTTTCTCCAGTACAAGAATACCTGGCGAACTCCAGTTACTTTTGCCTGGTTCAGTAAAGTCATTCTCCAAAAAATATTCAACCTCCATTGTCAAACATTACTGCTTGAAAGCATTCACCCTGTAAGAGTACTACAGTATTGGATCTACAATTTCAACATAAGGGAAAATTTTGTTTGTTCGAGTTAGAATATCTGGGAACAAGTGCTTATATTCACATATTAGCTGATTTAACTATTCTTTTCCTGTGGCTGTAGATGTGAAAGTTTATTGTCCTGATTCTTTGATATTTCAGAATTTTGAAGAACCAATGTCACCACAATCTGGCTGTTCGTCATCATATAAATCGACACTAAGGTGGACTGGAACAACTAAATTTATCGAACGATTTACAAAACTATCTCAACTAACGTACTCCTTTAACATATTTACATGACTTTTGACGGAGTAATTTCTGTTTCCGCCTCCCAGGAGTGTTGATATAATTTAAATCGCTTTCTTTTTAACTTAATAAGGACCATAATATCTAACCTGATGAGGATTTTGAAGTAATGGCAAGAAACATAACTTTATTAAATGGCTGAAAAGTTTTTGCCATTCTCGTTTTGGCCTGCCTTAATTGTCGTTTTGAGGGAGTCCTTCTATTGCCTGTCTTGTTGTCCTGCTTGATCGTATGTTTGATAGTCGCCTAGGGCTAGATGTGACCTGTATCGTTGTTCAGTGTGGTGCCTTTGTGGTCGCAGGTATGCTAGAATCTGCGAGCTCTTGATGGTTGCAAACAGCAAAATGGATGCACTACTGTTGCCAGTTTTCGCATGCTTCCAGTGGTGGAAACAATATTTGAAATGCGTTGTCGAGTTGGGACAGAGCTTATTATGTTTTTAGCAAGTTTTTTTTTTTTTTTTTTTTTTGTGTGTGTGTGCTCGCACAGACATTATCCCAACGTTTAATTTATCAAGGTGTACCAGACACATATTTGGAAAGAAATATATACCATCTTTTTGGGCATCTAATACCAATCAATATGACGCGTTTAAGGTATAAAAATGATTTAATCATTTAATCTTTTTTAAATGATTTAATCGTTTAATCTTCTTTTTACATTACAAACACCCGATATGTAGGGTAATTTAATTCTCTTATTTTACAGACGCGAATTATTCCACAATACTATAATGTCAAACTGTGGGGCTTCTAATGGCATTATATAATTTTCCACTGCAATTTTCTTGTAGTGAATCACTTTTGCGTTGCTCGCGTATATCGATCTGTCTCAATGAGTAGTATCATAACTGGTGGGGGAGAGGCGATTAAGTGGGTGTATATGGCTACTCTTACCTATCACGGCGCTCCAGCCTCTAACCCATGACACAGTTGAGAAGCAAAGACTCGCGCGGGCTACAATCACGGATGCACGCGTGTGCAATAAATCGCCAGTGGGTAGAAGTCATGGGGAATATAGAAGGGGTTTTTCTGGGATGGGAGAAGTGATACGCAAGTGGGCCTCAGACAAGCATTATGATACTAATCCTAGATTTACAGTATTGCTATTACAAATAGGTAAAAACACTTATTCAACTGCGGCTTAAAAAAGGTGATTAGCTATTTATTTGTAATCAAAATAATGTACTCCAGGCACACCTCCTGTCAGGTGGAAGCTCATTTGAAGTCATATGGCCAAAATATATGATTTATTGACAAAAAGGGCAAATAACCCCCAGGTTCAAGTATCCACTTTGTTCATTACACCGTTTATTTAGGTCATGTGACATCCAACGATAGCAGCAGAAACTGTACATGGTAATTAATTCTAACTGATATGAGTATGACAACTGATAATTGGTTTTAAAAAAATAGTTAACAAACTGCCACTTGTACAGCCAATTTAATTTTTTTTTCTTTTCATAACTTCTCTGTAATGGATGAAATCCAAAGTGTTCCAAATCTAATCTAAGCCTGTGTATATGGTATAACGGTACCAATTGTACAACCCCAGGTGGGCGGAGCTTAAGGTGTAGGGAACATTGCATTCAGAAATAAACCACAAAACTAGCTGTGATTGGTGCATTATGTAAGAGTTGTACTTTCTGTTGGGCTTAAAAAAAGTTGAGTCTCTTGGCAACATGTGAGATTATGTTAATTCATAACTATATCACATTTTGTATTTTTTATGATTTTTTAAAATGTGGCACACATGACTGAAAATGTGTCTGGTGTAACTAGATAACTCTTACCCCTGTCTAGTTCCAGCAGAGTTATCTCTCTTAAATGCAATGGAGTACCTGGATCTGTCCTTGTCAAATTGACAATCTAACATTGTTCTCTGTGACAGTGGATGACATGCATGCTGAGGTAGGATAGAAAGTATATTTATTTCACAAAACATTAGCATTGAGGTCTATGGAAAAACAATTGGTACCGTGATACCATATACAGGTTTGGTGGTCCATAATTGGTTAATAATGAAAAGTAAAATTTTAGTAAAAATATCTTTTGAGAGCTTTTATCCTATCTGTAATTTTAAAAAAATATAGACAAAATTCTATTGATGCAATTTTGGTATTTTTACAGACTTGACTTAGGAGTACTCATTAATGAAAGTAGCACCTGATTCATTTGGTGCAGAATCAATAACATATGTTTCATGCATATGGTGTTCTCCACACAGAAGCTTGCACCAAGGATAGTTGTGCATGGAGAAATATAGGTCTGATCATCAGCACCCAGACATTTTAAGTTATTGAAATTTAAATATGATGGTGTTTCCATATGTTTACTATGGGAGTTGAATTAGTGCCGTGAGTCCTGTAGCAGACATACGTAAATACTTAAGCCAAGTTGGCTGTTCATTTGCAGCCCAAGTTATGCATTTGATCTCCAGTGCTAGTCTAACTGTGACAGACACTCACCAAACAAGCCAACTCATTTTCGAGCCTAACTCAAAGTAAATTTAAACTACATTACAGATTTAGCTTCTGTGTGAATTATAAATGCTAGGTTTAATTAGGCTTATGCCTTCTACCTTAAAAATTAGGATACAAAACTATCCAGTGAAACCTACATGCAACGAAAACGCCGAGGTTATTCCGATTGAGTCTAGACAAACTGGATTTGTGTTTCGTGATATAATCTATAGAGGAACGAGAGTGGTAATAGCAGTCTGACTAATAGACTGGTTCTAAAAACTTTCTGTCTTCAGTTATAGAGTTATGAGAATGTAGCTGTGTCAGTCCATGTAGACGCATGGAAGACGACTAGATGCTCATGAGACGAGATCTTACAACAAATATAATATCTTATATCTTTGTATGGTAGAAGATGCAGAAATGTCCATCATGTCCACAGTGCAACAGCGTGTTTGTTGCAAAAGGTTAAAACTAAAAATATACATGCCAATTTGATGCACCATTTCACTGCTTCCTCAACCATCAGCGCTTGGACTCTATCAACAGTAGCAACAAGAGAATGATTTTTTTTCTTCAGAATTTTCGAATAAATAAAAGTGGAATACGTTCTGCATAATTCGAGTGTGCAGAATTAAAAAATAAACCCATCTTCATGATACATTGTCAAGTATATTCACAGGAAGCATTCAAACACATGCACCTTCCATCATTTTTATATTGGTCTTTGCTCACTGTTTGCCACATCTTGACGAGATGTTATTTCAAGCAGAAATTTATATATCTCTTACATATGGTTTCATAGATATGTCGTGTGAACATTCAGCTATAAAAATAAATAGATTTTGTTTGTGGTCAGATTCTTATGAAGTTTTTGTATGCCTTTCTATCAAGTGGTCCCCTCCCCCCTCCATTGTTTGCATCAAATAGTGTATTCTTGTCATATATGTTGAAATTATATGCCATTCTTACAGTTAACCTAAAAGAGATCAAGAATTCTGACCATTATTTTGAGCAATTTTTCAGTTCTGTAAGTAGAAGGGAGTATTAAAATGTGGAATTGGAGAAAAATGGAACTAGCACTGAGTTGGTTGTCAAGAAATATTTATGATTATATTTGCTGTTCACTATGACAGTATTCATATTAATATTCAGTTCATAAAAATTGACATGCAATGGTTTTCCTTTCTTCCAAATTCAAAAATGGTTTATTCGTCATCTATACTAAATATGAAAATTGTAACATGAATACTAGATAAGGTTTGTACCTAGAGAAGATGGCCTGACAGTGATAATACCTTTCCCACAGTCACATGTTGAGTTTGACGTAGAAAAAAATACATGACACAACAAAAGTTGTAATAAAATTTTGTATAAAAACTGACATTACATTTATAATTATCATAAAATGAAATTTTCAAGTGTCTTTGAACCCAATTTAGGTTGTGCTGTTGTTATTAATTACATTTTGTGTACATGTTGGAAAGAGTTACAGTTCTTGCTATTATGGGTGACCTTTAAAATGTTAATCCTGATTTTTATGCAAATGTTTGCATATATTTTACCATTATTCTCATTAAAATAACAAAGTAGGTGAGCATTTATTTTCATTTTACGAACTTGTTGCGTTTTGAAAAAATCTGTCGTAATTTATTTTCACTTAAGATGTTGTATCAAATAACACCAAATATGGATAGTTGGCCTTTCAAGCATGATATGGATGTAATAACAATGATATGCATGTAATAATAATTATATGGCTGTAATAATGTCAGTTTTTTCATGAAAGTGGAGGAAAAATAAAGGTGTAAAGAGGTTGCCATTTTGAGAAAATGGTGATCTTGATTTTGCCAGCAACCTCTAGCAGTAGCACTTGTTGCTATTGACAGTGGGACACAAGCTTGAATTTATAGTACTCAGATACCCTCCCTTTGTACTGCCTTACTGATTTTAAAGAAAAAAGGTCAAGGATATAACAAATGCACAAAACTAAGCCATTTAATCAATTTATAATTTATAATCTGATTGTCACTAGTTGGCCCCAAACATCATCTTCTTCATGTTTTAAACTAGTCCTAGTTTCCTCAGACCCACACACCCAGTTTTAGATATTTTTACATTTATGCTGGGGTGTGGGGTCAGAAATATATTTTTTTTATTGGTGATAGTGACAGATTGTTTGCTCTTAGAATAAATATCTTGAGAATTTTGTGTGGTTTAATTTTTTTCCAAAGATTATGTGACTTTCATTGAATATTTTTACATTTTTTCAACATTGGAAAGAGGTTATTGATGATATTACATGACTATTGGTTCTCTGATCATATGGTCATGTAGGTTATGAGATTTGGGTAGTCATGTGACTAGCAGTGCAAAGCATCAGGTCAGATTTAGTTAACACTGTACTTTCATTTCATCTGTTAGTGGATTAAAGACATAATGAGTATTATTTGCAATTTCTGTATAAAAAAATGATCATCCTATAGATTTCATTCAGGTATGGCTTGATGTAATGTAAGTTTGCTAGGTCTTCTCGTAAGAGGCTACCCTTATGCTGCCACTAAATGGTAGTGTTGAATTCCAACTTTTTGATAGGCAATTGGCCCTGACCCCAAACCCCAGCATAAATATCAAAATATCTGAAATGGTGTGGCATGCATTGTACTACTTGCAAACCAAACAGAAGTTGTCCATATGAAACAGCCAGACAGATTGTTCACTGTCCATTTCCAGTTTCTCAAATAGCCCATTTTCAGTGAAAAGTACTTCATCTGCATCCAATATTTGCAGGGTTTAGTTTTAATATTTCTACCAAACAAAAAATGACAAAGAAAAAGGCTTAACTCCTGTTTACATTTGTTGAAAGGGACTCCCAAAGTAATGGAAATTTATGGAATTATTTAGAGTGTCACGAACTCCGCTACACTTACTTTAATACTTAAGATAGGGGAGGCTGAATGTTTAAGACAGGCGATAGTCACTCAGAAGACGAAGAAAAACAATGAAAAATACCTGAATAATGTTACATTTATTGACATAAAACACTAATGTACACACTAACTGCACACACTCACACAGTCCTACTAACACTACCTCTCATGATATAATTAAATGAAATGAGATTAATAGAAACTGATTCAAGTCCTTTTGTTCAACACACTTTTGATTGTACAGTTCTGTCATTGTGTTACATTAGGAACTTGATTTTCCCAGTTGTATCCTGATCTGAATATCACTTTGGCTACATGAATTTATCATCCAAAAGTCATCAATATATATATATATATATATATATTTATATATTCTTCACAGAGTAACAAGTAGATGTGGCCACAATTGAACACTATTCACTGTTCCAGAATTTGATAACATATTTTTGCACTTAGTTTGAATTTTCCCTCAACCAGCCTGGATGCTCGGTGGGGCCCTTTTGGAGACGTACACTCCCGAACTTCTTTCTCTGTTGTGACTGCTTTATACGCTCAAAACACATCAGTGTATGTATGACAGCATGCTTTCCATGCAGCACATGTATCTTGGAGGAATACTTGTTTTTCCAAAGAATCACAACGTAAGGATAGCTCATTGAGTATAACCTATGTTCACTCATGGCAACATGTTTCACACAAACTGTTAATGTCACAGGTTTGTGTGATACAGAGCTTATTGAAAATGGTGAACTATATCACATCTGTTTTGTGAAAAAAATAGTCTCATTAAATATGGCAATCATGTTATTAAGGAAACTTGTGTTTGGTTTGAAATGGCAAATAGTTGTTAGTATTTGGGGTCCCATTGCAACAATTGGGTTAGAAACTATAATTGATGAATGAAATGACTGTTTTGTGCATTTTTTATATCCTCGATGCTTTTCATTTTTAAAATTGGTAGGGGTACATAGAAACAGGAATGTAAGTGAATACTAAGGATGGTATGTACATTTGTTTCTGGATAATATCCTGTATGTAGAAACAATGAGGATGGACAGCTGCCTTCTTGCCTTCATTTCATTTGAGTCATGTTGGCAGAAAAGTTTCTTTTGTAAAGTATTGCTTCCACATATTTCTGGGTTAAATCAGTTTATAAATCAAACCTGATTTTTCTGATAGAGAGTTGTCAAAGTCTTACTGCCTGGAACTACAGGCTGGATTCTATCAGACATATTCATTTCATTCAAGAAAATCTACCTTAAGGTAACAGACTTTGTCATTTCTTGACTAGCATAGCTCTTTAACCAATTGAAATGGCACACAGTGGAGTTTGAAAAACTCGACCAACTGGTTGTGCTTTGATATACGTTACTAAGGTAAAAGGCATCACAGGAAGTATTGTATGACTAGAGCAATTAGACTTTAATATGTCAATAATGTTATTGTGGGCTGCCAACCAAGATATTTTTGAAACTTTGGCCTCTAGTTCTGGTTGGCTGACCAGTGCACATGTATCATGGCAATGCTTGTTCAGGTAGTAAGACTTCGACTCATCCCTGTCATAAATATCATGAAAGTAATAAGCATAAAAATCAAGTGCTAAACTTGTTAATACATAAAGTGATCTATGGCTTGAAATAATAACTTTCAATTAACCACATTTTGATCATGCTATGGGCAAGCTTTGGGACAAATTTTCAAAATGAACATCCTAACAATATTTTTTTCTCCTGTCCCAACGTATACAGTGACATCTGTAGATCAAAAAGCAGCCATCTTTAAATCTTGTTATATCTACTCTACTGAACAATAATTTGTATCAGCTTGGTATTTTCACCATAGGCTACTTGTTGGTCCTAAATGAAAATGATTCTGCTTGGATATTCAGTATGGCCACAACAGTCCTAACACTAACCTCTTAATGCTGAGCACCTAGCAAGGCAGCTGTTACTACCATTCTTATAAGTCTTTGGTATGACTCAGCTGGGGTTTGAACCTGCTTCCTCCCACATCCAAGGTGGACACTCAAACCACCAGGCCACCGGAGCAGTCTCCAGAAATTTGAATCAACATTATGAAATTCTCAACTTTTAATAAGAAGTCATTGTTTGTTAAATTTTCTTTACAAACAGTGTTTTTAGTACATCATAAATAACAATATTAATGAAAATTTGATAAACAAAAATGTCACTAATGCCTTGTGGAGGCAGCACTTTAATTGTGCCTATCTGATGTCCAATATGGGTGCCATCTTGAAAATCTTGTGGCATCTCTGCCTTAAGAAAAAGTCATATCACTGGGGGATTTTCACCCTAAGACTTGTTGAGCTGGCTAGTTGGCTGTAAATGAAACTATTGCTGACCTGATATCCAAAATGGCCACCACAATGGCCATTTTGTAATCTTGTTATAACTATTTCTTATGATACCTAGTTGGGCTTATATAAAAAATAGCGCTGATCTGTCCAGTATGGAAGGTCATATTAACTTTTGGTTTTTACCAGAAGACTAAATGAAAATGGTACTTGGCGATGATTCTGTTGTATTAATTAAGGTCACCTGGCAGCCTTGATTTTGGTTGATGGCCCCCCAATCTTAATTTTGAAATATTCCAATCAGAGATTAGTAAATTTTGCTTGCCAGAACTTTTCCCATGTTTTATTTATATCCATTACATGTGGAATTAGATTGTAACCATAATCTTTTACTCTAACTTTTGATTAGGATATTTTTTGAAAATTTTGGAGCTGCAAGGTTGGCCCTAATTAATAGGACAGAATCATCCGTGAATTAATATAGCAAAACCCTCCCTGAATTAATATAGTAGAGTCATCTCAGAATTTATAAAGCAGAATCATCCCTGAATTAATATAGTGGAATTGTCCCTGAATTGATGAAGCAGAATCACCCCTAATTAATATAGTAGAATCCCTGAACTGAAGAAGCTCAATCATCCCTGAATTAATAGAGTAGAATCATCTCTGAATTTATGAAGTAGAATCATCCTGAATTAATAAACAGAATCATCCCTGAATGATACAGCAGAATCATCCATGAATTAATATAGCAGAATCATCCTTGAATTAATATAAGAAAATCCTCCCTGAATTAATATAGTAGAATCATCCTGGATTTATGAAGCAGAATCATCCTGAATTAATAAATCAGAATCATCCCTGAATGATATTGCAAAATCCTCCTTGAATTAATATAGCAGATTCATCCTGAATTTATACAGCAGAATCATCCTGAATTAATATAGCAGAATCATCCTGAATTAGTATAGCAGATTCATCCTGAATTTATGAAGCAGAATCATCCTGAATTAATAAAGCAGAATCATCCATGAATGATATAGCAGAATCATCCATGAACTAATATAGAATCATCCTGAATTAATATGGCAGAATTGTCCTGAATTTATACATGAATTAATAAAGCAGAATCATCCCTGAATGATATAGCAGAATCATCGATGAATTAATATAGCAAAATCCTCCCTGAATTAATATAGTTGTTGTTGTTGTTGTTGTAGGGCTTAACGCCATTTTTCAGCACACGATAGGCTATACATGGCGGCCAGTATTAATGGTGGAGGAAGAAACCGGGAAATACCCGGAAAGAACCACCGACCCTCGAGAAGCTACTGGCAAGCTTTCTCACATATCCACATTCGCCGAATCTGAGATTCGAACCCACGCAGACAGGTGAGATGGCAGTGATCCGTAATGGAGAGCGCTTTAGACCACTCGGCCACTCGGGGCCCCGAATTAATATAGTAGAATCATCCCTGAATTCATAAAGCAGAATCATCCCTGAATGATAAAGTAGAAACCTCCCTGAATTATTATAGTAGACTCATTCTGAATGATATAGCAGAATCATCCCTGAATGATACCTCTTAGGTTGAAGTAGTTTAGTACAAAATCGGATGAGGTGGTACCATGTGTTGAACTCCAGTTCACATTGAAAAAGATAGTATATTTCTCTCTTTTCTTTTTATTTGTTGTTAAGAATATTTTAATGACCTTATAATGCATATGGCAGTACAGCTAATTTAAGCTATTTTCCTTTGTTTTATGCAATGAAGACCATGGTAGAGTACAGAGAAAACCTCTCCTGTTGATCTGCGGTCATTCTTTCTGTGAGACATGCATCAATCAAATGGTAAAAGCAAAGAAGACCAGCATTGTATGCCCAACTTGTCTGGTAAGTTTTGGAAAAATGGATTCCCTTGAGTTTTTAAGACAGTTTGTATTTTGCGTATTCACATGTATGTGAAACACTTCTAAGACTTTTTAACATGGAGACTTGAACATTTTGGATATGACTTGATATGTAAGAGGAAATAATAATAAAAATCCACTACCATTTTGTTGCATACTTCAGAAGAATACTACAAAATAATTCCTTATTTATTTGTTTATTTATTATTTATCATATAAAGACAATAAGAAGACAAATTCAGATCACATGAACATCAAATCAGAAGTGTTGTGCAAAACTAACAAGTTGATTAAAATCAGATATCAACAGTCCTTCATGGAGATCTGACAGACACCGATAAAATCTAATGTTTTGGTGAGCTTGGGAATTCCCTGTCCATCTATTTTTAATAGTTTATCACATAAAGTGTTTCAAATTCATGTTAGGGAGAACGATCGTTAGTAACAATATATTCTGAATGATGTGTCATTTTCAAAAATGTGAAAGTGTGGATTCCAGTGGTGAATCACAAGGTCAGTAGAAAATGACATTTTATGGTGTCCATCAGGTCTCTGTGTAGGATGTGAAGATCCATCAGGTCTCTGTGTAGGATGTGAAGATCCAATTTTAATCAGACTGGTTTTATGATCAACACTTTATGTGCATCATAAAAGTATAGCATAACCGGAAGATTTAAATTTGTATTATATTTTATTTTCTGAATTATTACTCTGAATTTCAGATGGCTATGGGACCCCAATCACCATTATTTTAAATTTTTAGCTGATTTTTCAATGTTGAGTTTGGACATTAACCAATACTTAGAATCACCTTTAATCGCTACGATTTGTTTATGTGAATCTATAAATCATGTGAATGCCCCAAGTGCCTGTTTATATTTTTTGTTGGTTACGTATGCTTGCTTTAGGTCTGCTGATGACTTGCTGACCATTGGTAGTATGCTTTACAAGCAAGGTACAGTGTGTTAGAAAAATAACATCGTCCATCCTCAACACCTGAATACAAACGAACAATTTTAAGAAAGGTTGAAAATAGTGAGTAGATCTCCTGGAGATAGTTACATACAAGTAAACATAATCTGTTGTATAGAGCAGATATGTGTGTTGGTTGCAGCTTTGTCTGCGATACTGTACAGGGTCACTGTCTCAGAGATTCTGCCAGGGTGTGCCAATTGTGTAAAATTTTTATAAATTCGAGCATTTGGAGAGCATTGCATGAGAAAAGCATCACAAATTAGTTTACAATGTGCAGTGTACGATTTTTGTTGAACTAAAGTGTAAGTCATGACACAAGTCACTCTGCCAGTAGTGGTCTTGTAGTGCTTGTTGTGACATATGACTTTGTTCAGGTAAGCAACTGTTTGTACAACTTGGTACTTAGGCTTGACATAAATAGTTGACAAAATAAATTTGTTATGCGCACTGGGCACTGGAACACACATTCTGTCATAGTTTTAACCTTGCATTCATCAAGGAAATTTTACAAATGCATGTTTAAAATGCAGGCTAAGTGGTCATCTTCATATAAGAAACCTGGCATTTTAGTATCAAAGCACTGATTCAAGAAAGTAAAACTTTGGCAGGGTTTATGTTAGTAAAAAAATCTTATTTTGGAGCAGAGATAACCAAGGGACAATACTGATGACCTGTGGAAAATTGCACATATAAACCATTAAGAACAGTTTCCCAACTTGTTCAAGCTGGCTAAGCTAGTTATGCATATGCCCCTTCAGACAGCAGAATGTGAAAAGGGTTCTCAGCATGGAACATTATTCATAAACAGATAATGAGCCGATTAACCTGTGCAATCATCAACAGATTAATGCTCATACAACTTGAGGAGACATCTTCTGAGGATTTTGATTTCACTAGAGCTTTACCAATAGAGCAGGCAGGGAAGGAGGGCTATTATTATAGTGTTTAGTGAATATTGAACTCTGGCTGTTTCCTCCTTCCTTCTTTTTCTCCCTCCAACTAAACTTATTTTGGTGATAATGGGGTGGAAGGCTCCCTTCCACCTTGTGATAAATTCCTGGCAACACATCTCTTCTGTGTCTTTCATCCAGGATATTTTTAACTACAGTTAGCATTAATCCTTTCTATAAAACATGTCAGGTTTTTCTGTCAAAATAATTGATGTTTAGGGGCTAAAATCACTCATTCTAACAAGTTTTGTATCCCATTTGGTTGTTGTAGAACAATACACAGGTTACAATTGACGACATGCAATGTAAATTTGTGTTCCCATTCAAACATACAAATATATAGCTTGAGTTTTTCACTTTGAAAGTAAAAAGTGTTGGTTCAATGTTTTGGTTTACTGAACAATTTTACAGTATGTCAGATACAAACAGTCAGTATGCCATTCCTTCGATAACTTGAAAACCTGCTTATTATGCATGGTCAGGCATGCTTCCCTTCTTTTTAAAACCAGAAAATACCCCAAAATTGGCCCCATTTGTTGAATGTGAAGAAAATCAAAATGAAAAAATTGGTAACAGAAACCTTGATATAATGCCCATTTTGTTGTCAAAAACAATAGATTGGAACTGGAAATTTGAATCAGAATTATGAAATTCTTAACTTTTAATAATAAGTCACATAGTTTGTTAAATTTTCTTTACAAACAACATTCTTAGTACATCATAAATAACAATATTCGACAAAATTTTGATAAACAAAAATGTCACTAATGCCTCATGGAGACAGCACTTCAATAAATACCAATAAAGTAAGTTTTAAAAAGTGGAATTTATTTTTTAGTTTTATTTTTTAGTTCTTTTTAAGTTTGGTTTAAGTTTAATCTGCATAGTCCAATGTGCCCTCTTGTATTCAAACATTTAAAATGTCACTCTATTGTAACAGCTGTTTCTGTGAACATTTCTGCAAGAACCTAATTAAGTGCCAATCGTCTTTTGATATGTGATTAGCAGAAGTATTTATTATATTGTTACACTAAATAAAAGCAGACATGCATCACAATAATTACATCTTTTGTATCAAATAAAAGGGGTGGAATAAAAGAAAACTTAAAAGAAATGCAGATCCAACCTGCATAAGAGCTACAGCTCCTGTCTTGTTTTGGGTCAACTCATATTAATTGATCATTCAAACACTATAAATATTATTGTGTATGTAATATAATTAGACTTCCTTAAATTAGCCTACTGATTCACAGACAAAATACATGTAGTAAGGCAACTAAGCAAAATGAATACTTGGTAAAATAAAAGCTTTGTTTCACAGATACAGTTCATTGTGTAGAAGCGAGTTTGTAGTTAACTTAAAAATTCCTGAATTGGCACTCAGAGATTTCCATAAGGATGAAAACTTTCACTATTACTACAATTACTTGCATTGAAATCACAGCATCAATATTTTACTAATAGAACAATTTAAAAAAATGAGTTTCAACATTGACAGTTGTTAGTTCTTGAAAAAAGGAATCTTTGTTTGGCTGTGAAAGGAATCACTAACAATCTGGTTCACTGCTATGTATGCTTCTTATAGTGGAGTGTAATGTAGGGAGCTTACAAAGCAGGGAAACAGTAATCAACAACAACAAAGAGCAGTGTTATATTACACATTGTTTATGTGTACATGTGAAGGTTTCTGAAAACAGTTGGAATAATGTTAATGATCTTTCAGAAGTAGGGCATCTTGAAAATAAAGTTGGTTGATGCAGAAAAATGATGTGCATCGTTAGAAAAATCTCTTATTGACAATTACTCCAAATGCAACTATAAATGAGTGTTTTACCACTAAACAGCCCAGTACCCCCACACACACTTGGTTTTCTAGGTCACTGGTGGGGATGTCATCACTTATTTCTTGGAGGTCCCTCTATAACTTGCTACCTTGCCTATAGTGCATGCAATGTGTTTGGGCCCCTTTGAGAGATAGGTGAATATGAAAAAAATCTTTGAAGAAATATCATTTCAGTATTTGGAATACTTAACAGTAATCACTGTTATGAGTCTTTGTCTGAATTTGAATATTTGGAATTTGAGCTGGTTAGTAGAAACTTTCTTCCAGAATGAATGCATGTATCTGGTCAATCATGTGCAAGTTAGTAATAATAAAGTTATCAATTATATCAATATTGTACTAGTGGCAGATGATTCATGCATCCTGCAGGTAAAGAATGAGAGAATGTTTTTTTTTTTAACAATTTGGCTGTTTGATTTGAACTTTTCCTTTGCTTTCAGTTTTGTTGGTTACTGAATAAAAAACATAATAAAATCTAGAAGTTGTTGTTGAATGTATTATTGTAAAATACTGACAAAATTAATTCACAATTACAGATTAGATATTAACATGTACAGTGATCATTAATATTCATGCATCTATGTCATGTACTTATTCATAAATATGCCCCAGAATATTTTTGATTGTCCCGTATTCTGACAAACGGGAATGGGACTGTGCCTAATCTAAACCATCTGAAACACTGATTATGTCATGAAAATGAAAATGTCATGACAAGCTCGAGTGGAATAGCTTTTGCGAGTTGTGAACAATCATATCATATCCTGTCGCAGCATGATATAATGCCTTTATGAACAAACGCTTTAATAATGAAATATGTTTGACCAGGGAATAAAAAGACTGTCAGACAGTCTAGATGTCTACTTTACGGGCACTCTGTGGAAATTAATTCTTCACACTAAACTCCTCACAGTATTGATGGGATGGCTGAATTCTTGTTAATATATTCATGGAAAAGCAACACTGTTGAACAGTGACATACTGGATCATGTCCCATCAAAAAGTTTTACAGCAACAGTACTATAATGGAGTAATGGGACAGGGAAATAACTGAGGAAAGTATGGGAATAATGCAGATTGACTGATTTCAGAATGTCCATATTTATTTTTTACATTAGAATGTTAATATAATTCCATTGGTGTCATTCATATATAATGAGTTGAAATAGAAAACGTTTTAATTCTTGTCTTTTGTACATGTCAGATATATTAGAGGTGATTAGTACTTTTACCTGGAGACCACTCCAGTGGCCTAACTGGTTAGATTGTCTGCCTCGGATGCAGGAGGTCAAGGGTTTGAACCCCGGCTGAGTCATACCAGAGACTTATAATAATGGTACTAGCATCCGCCTCTCTTCGCACTCATCATCAATAGGTTAGTTTTAGGACTGTTCGGCCTAGTGTCAGGATAATGTGTCAGGGTGGGATATGATGCTGTATGTTTGTGGCATGATGCCTCAGTGCTAGACAACACTGTAACTGCCAAACTGCAGACATCATAGCGATATGACTGAAAAATTGTTGAAGCTACATTAAAAATCCAAATCAAACACACACACTTTACCAGGAATGGGAATGACTTTCATTGAAGTGCAGATTTTCTCTTGTAGAAAGTTAGTTTCCAGAGGAGAGTTTGGTTTTCCTTTTTCTTCCTGTTCTGTCCATTTGTCTGTTACCAGTTTCATTTCTGCAATCTAACTTGAGGTTCCTCTGCTTAAGTTATCAAACTTTGTGGAAGGGTTGCACTTGGGTAAGGCAAAACCCAGTTGATTTTTAGGTCAGAGGTCAAGCTCACTGACTAAAAGAAGGACAATGGTTTCTGCACAAAAACATTGGTTTTATTTCACATATTTGGACCAAACTTTATGAATGCTTGCAACTGGGGTAAGGCAGAACCCTATAATTTTGTGGTCAGAGGTCAAAGTCACTATCAATTTGTGGTCATAATGGCAGAGGTCAAGGTCACTGACTGATGGAAGGAAATGGCTTCTTCACAACATCATTAGATTTACTGTACATATATGGACCAGACTTTGTGGTAAGACAATGCCCTATTGATTTTGGGATCAGAAGGTCAGAGGTCAAAGTCACTGTGACTAGAAGAAGGAAGATAATTTCTGCACAATAACACTATTTTTACTTTACATATATGGACCAAACTTTGTGGATAGCTTGTGCATTTGATAAGGAAGAACATATATGTATATATGCAATCATAGCTAAAAGAAATTTGTAACATCTTAGATTTTTAATTATAACCTCTGGATCATTGTTCAGTAGAGCAAATTACCAAGGCAGAAGCAGTGTAAAGAATTAAGTTTTGGAACCATTTGCACATTCAATCATCAACAGTTTAGACAAATTGAGTAACTTGACTGCTGAAAATTGCTGGCTGCTTCTGCCAGTTATGTGACAGTTTTAAACACTGGGATGGGTGGGTTGGTCTTGAGGCAGTTTAGTATCTGAGGGATACTGCTTCAAATGAGGCAGTATGTGTGAGGTTTGAGGATTTGTGAATGAATCTGCTTCAATGAGGCAGTATGTATGAGGTTTGAGGATTTGTGAATGACACCACTTCAGATGAGGCAGTATTTTTGAGGTTTGAGGATTTGCGAATGACACTGCTTCAAATGAGGCAGTGTGTGTGAGGTTTGAGGATTTGTGAATGACACTGCTTCAAATGAGGCAGTATGTTTGAGGTTTGAGGATTTGTGAATGACACTGCTTCAAATGAGGCAGTATGTTTGAGGTTTGAGGATTTGTGAATGACTGCTTCAACTGAGACAGTATGTGTGAGGTTTGAGGATTTGTGAATGACACTGCTTCAAATGAGGCAGTATGTTGGAGGTTTGAGGATTTGTGATGGCAAGTAATTTAAGTTGCTTTAATTTGTAGAAAGAGACTCCTTTGCTTCAAGGAACAGATTGTGTGAAGAACATGCCAGTAGATCTGTATTTGATGGGGCTTCTAGTCTACAGTCAGAAAACTCTGCTAGAGCAGTAAGTTGGATTCATCTCTTCTTGGATACCATGTTTGCAAGTGTTTAATCTGTGCTTTACAATGTTGACCCTGACATAGTACTCCAGAAAATAAGGGTCTTTGCTGTTGTTTCTACTTTCAATTTTAGGTGAAGAAATTTGTTGTTGTTGTTGTGGGGCTTAGCGCCATTTTTCAGCACACGATAGGCTATACATGGCGACCAGTATTAATGGTGGAGGAAGAAACCAGGAAATCCGCGGAAAGAACCACCAACCCATAAGAAACTACTGCCAAGCTTTCTCACATATCCACATTCGCCGAATCTTAGACTCGAACCCACGCAGACAGAGGTGAGATGGCAGTGATCCGTAACGGAGAGTGCTTTAGACCACTTGGCCACTCGGGGCCCCATGAAGAAATTAAATCCCAGTCTGCCAGTGCATTATATGAAAGCCGATCTTGGTCTGTTCTTCACAGATGAATGTTGTACATGTCAAGATTATGGCAATGTGCCACACCAAGTCCATTCTAGAGTAGTACCTTGCTCTTTTTCTAGTACTTCTGGCTGCCTTGCTCTTTTTCTAGTACTTCTGGCTGCTTTAAATTGATTTGGTGCTAAAATCCCTTTTTTGTCACCTGGTTTTTGCTGTCAGAGAATTTTTAAGAAAACAAATGTTACTTCTTTTTCCTTGTTGCCATAAGAAAATAGAAACTACCATATGTATATCTATATATACCATCTATATACCTACTAATAAAATGAGACCAACTGCAATACTGCACAGACCCAGATCTGATGTTGCATAATGAGTCAGCAGATATGGGTCCATGCAGTTTATGTGGAGTAATCAGTAGAACAACGAACATAGACCCTGATCTGTTAGTCCATTTTGCAATGGCAAGTTTGTATGTTGTTTGCAGTTGGGCTTGACTTATAAGTGAGTATGTATGGTGTGTTGTATAATCTTATATAGAATGTTTAAATTTCTTGATTGCTTACATGACCCATTGCCAAAACATGAATATGTAGGGGCTGACAAAAGAGAAACTTTACTATTTCTTCACAAAGTTTGCAACATGAAAATGGTTACACATGCAGAAACACACACACGTGTGTATATATAAACATATAATATACCTTAAATCTTTATAGTATGATCATGAAATCATTATTATCCAAAATTATATATGGCCATAATATATACCTAAGTACATATTTGTATATTTAAAATCATTTATGACATGATTGTGATTCATTCAATCATTGCCATGTTTTATTAAAAATATTTTTGATATATTTAGGCTTATATAGTCTTTTTTAAATGTTTTATTTCATTAAATTGCGTACTTATTTTATCGTTGTGGTATAATATTTATTCTTTCTGTTTAAGGTATTCTATTCCAGAGTAAAATGAAAGATCATTCTACAACTAACTCAATAATGAAACATTTTAAGCTCAAAGTCTTTATCACTTTTGGACAAAATCATGTACTATTATAATGTTAAGTCTTAAGACATGGATTTTATTCACGTCCCAAGACTTAAATGCATGTAAAAATATATAACTATCCTCCAGTCTGCTGTCAAAAGCAAATAATGTCAGGGCCAAAAGAATAATGGTTTGTCTCTGATAATGTATGACTTTTTCCGGTCAATAAATTTTTGTTCAAACAAAAACATCTTGAAAAACCACAAATATTGATATCTACAAAAAGTACCATATATACTCACTTGCAAGTCCAACTGTAAACTGCACAGACCCAGATCTGCTATCGCATAATGTATGGGCATATCAGGGTCTTTGCATTCTGTAAGGAGTAATCAGTAGAACAACGTAGACATTGATCTGCTGGCACCTTATTCGATAACATATCAGGCTCAATTTTCTTTGTAGTTGACCTTGACTTAAAAGCATGGATATTTGGTAGATTATATATTTTTAACTATTTTCAGGGTTCAGTTATTACATTGAAACCCCAATAATCTGGACAACAATGTGCCCAGCCCATTTGTACAGGTTAGGGAGAATGGGGGTAGAATTGCTTAAGTGAATAATCATGGATATCTGTTTCCATGTATGCAGACACATCCGATAGAAAAAGTCCAAATGGACAAGGAAGGCCTTATTGTATTTAGTTTATTTTCTGAAAATTTTACATGTGCTTCTCTTTCATTTTACATGGGTTTCACCTTGCATAAAAATTGTTCTGTATATTGTAGGGAGTTAAGTAAGATAACCCAGGCCTCTCTGGTACAGACATTGAAGAAGAAACAGATTTCAGGTGAACCTGCTGTTGGCAAAAAGTTTTCTTCAGGTAGTTCATACTAACATTTACTTAACTCTGGCACACTGGGTCCTCAGTTTTCATGTTTTCATTTGGTCAGTTTGAATAGATTGAAAAAGTTTTCAGTTTTGCAGGTGATGTGTTCCCAATTACACCCCACAAAAATTAATGTCAGTTGTCAAAATGTAAATAGATTACAAACTATTTTTGGCATTTTATCACTGCCAAAAGTGTACAGGCTGTAATGAATCTAATTTCCAGACTTTTGGGGCTCTAGTATTTATTATTTGTAGGATTAACTCATTAACCCCTAAAGGTTTTGTCATTTTTGCCTGAAATGTGAGTAGGAAACACATTTTGGGGGCTATTTCTGAATACATCCTAATACATCGACTTCCAAGAGATTTACTGTTAACCTAATGCCTAGTTGTATTAGAAACTTCATTTTTCATTGACTATTTCGCTCGTGCATAAGCAGAAGGGGAAAAGTTGGATTTTTTTTTTTTTCTTGTTTGCTTAATGGACCCATCTTTTTCATATCCAGACTACTTTTTATTGCAAACACCCATCTTATCCTACTTTTTGCAAAGGTTTGCCTGTCTATGTGCAGTTCAGATTGGTCTCCTTAGATCTGAGGCCAAAAAGTATAAAATCCAGACTCAAAATCAGATTCCAACCATGGGCAAATTTTGGGTGGAAAACAAATTGGGTCCAAAAAATTACATTTTTCCCTCTGTATTTTGCAGTGCAAATAGAAAGGCCAGATTATATGGTATCATTGTAGAGCTACATCTGTCTGCCTTTCTATAATACCACCCACATTAGTGTATCTATTTATGACCGTGATGCTACAGAGCTCGGAAGTAGGCTACTACCTCCTGATGCATAAATGATGTGCCAGGGGTTAATGAGTTAACAAGGGTTTTGGAAATTTTTTACAAATTGTCATGGAATGGCTGATTTTGTAATTTATGTGCAGTGTGGATGCACAAGGGATTAAATATGCAAGGAATATTCAAGTCTGGTGACATCATCAAAATGCACCCATTAAAGATGCTCAGTTAAATTTGTATATAGTGTATGTTTTGCTGACTTTCATCAGGTGATCATATTATCACATGTGGAACTTCCATGTGGCAGTCAGTGCTATATATGAAGTGTCAGGAGAACATGTATTATATTATTTACCTAAAATATATAACTGCTACATGTTGTTATTTGTCCACTGGGTTGTTAGAACAAGTCTGAAAAAGAACACTTAAAATTCTGAAAAATATTTAAATAATTAAATTTTTTTAATACAAATGTAAATTTTGTGTAATTCAGGCAAATTTTGGGTGGCAAAATCCTCTTGGGCAAAAATCATTCATGCAGTTCCATTTACTGTAGTATGGCAGTTTTTTGTGCAGAACATAAATTTAGTTGAAGGTCAATCAGAATGCCCTTAGTTTATATAGTCTGGCAGAGGGGAAGAAAAATTAGTTGGTTGTCTTTAAAGTGGAAGGAAACCAAGACCTTGGTGTGTCAGCCTTGGTGCAAATCAATAGGTAATCTTACAAATGGATAGAAACCAACTCCATGCTGTGTCAAAAATTTACAGATACAAATAATCTCGTAACATCTTTTGAATTTAGCTGGTATGAGGGGTGTGAGCATAGTTAATGTAATTCTAGAAATGTCTCATTATTTGAATCCATTTTTGTCTCTCCTTAGATAGAGGCATCACTTTGCCATTGGTGTTGATGATCTTAAATGCATGTTAAAGTTTTTGCAAGTCAGATAGTGGATCAGAATACATCATCACCTGCAGAGATTTTCTTTTTAGTTAGTTATTGTTGAATTTGAAAAGTTCTAAAGTTTTAGCAGGTTTATACCTTTTGTACATATATAGAGGGTCCAGTGCATATGCAATGCTTCACTTTCATCTAAGAAACCTTTATTTGTAAATTTATAAACTCTGTATTTAGCAGAGCTCTCAGTTATTAAGTCTTTCACAGATATTGGTTTTTAAAAATGTTTTTTCTTCAAATTGAGGTTTTGAAACAACTCAAAATTAATTTCATTTTCAAAGATTTTTATTTATAATTGATAGAAAATCCATTGATTATTGTGAATTAGGTAGTTGAGGACAATGCCAAAGCAAAAGCATGTATGCAAGCCCTGTGAAAATTTCGAGTGAAGTTAAGCGTGGCATATTTCAGATGTGCTGCCAGGGGACATAAGTGCATAAATCACATCAGAATGTTAGGAATTTGTGTACTTTAAAAGCAGTGATGCATGAGAACTTCTGCAAATCAGTTCAAAGTCATGCATATAAATATGCACTCAGCACAGTATACAGGGTTTTTTTTGAACTGTATAGAAACTTAAAATATAACTGTCTACAACAAAATTAAATTGTACAGATACTTATTTCATGAAAATTCTTCTGTCATTCCAAAGTGTACAGATGTAGGTTAAAAAAAAGGATGCTTGGAAATCCTGCTTATGATTAATAACAGAAAAATGTGTCTACTAGAGGGATTTGCACATCTGCAAATTTCCTCCATTTCCAGAAGATGAGATCATAGTTGGTGACTAAGCAGAAAATTACTGCTTCTTTTCATTCAAGTCAGTACTGGCATGAATGTGCAGAGTGATTGGTACAATGAAGAACATGAAGGATGAAGTGGAGTTTTTTGTGAAATGGAGGACAATAATTCTAAAACAATGTCAAATGCTGGATTGGATGAACTGCCAAAGATGAAACCCAAATTTGATGTAAAGTTTCAGAAATCAGTTACATTACCGATGTTTACAATACAACACCAAGGCAGAAGGTATGTTTGTGTAATATTTACAGAAATTGTGGAAGAAAGCAACACTTTCAGGTCAGAAATCAGCATTTGAATGTTAGGACATCAACTCTTTTGACATGCCGAGTCACCAGCTCACATGCATTTTGGAGCAGTGATATTCATGAAGCAATACCTGTGAACTCTGGAAAATTGTACCAAAGATCCATGAAGAAGTTTCCTGATCCATGATCAGTAACAGTGTTTCATCTTGCTGAAGCTGACTAAGCCGGCAATGCATATGCCCTTTCAGATGTCAGGCTGTGAAAGGAGGCTTTCAACTCAGAACACTGTCTATACACAGATAAAGAACAGATTAAGCTCATAAATGGTCAACAGATAATGTTTTAGCACAGAACACCATCCATACACAGATAAGAAACAGATTAAGCTCATAAATGGTCAACAGATAATGTTTTAGCACAGAACACCATCCATACACAGATAAGAAACAGATTAAGCTCATAAATGGTCAACAGATAATGTTTTTACACATAGAGAGGGATTTTGTGAATTTGATTTCAGTAGAGGCTAAACAGAATGGAGCAGGAAGAAACTGAGATGAATATTCAAGTGTTGGTTAAAAAGCAAAACAGCGATTCCCCATCCCCAAGTTTTTTTGACTTGTGTTTTTGGTGATAAGGTGAGTGATCCCCCACTTCAGATAATATCCTGGCAGCATGTCTGTTATTATTGTTCGAGTTCCATGCAGTTCTGTTATGTAACAAGCATGATGATACTGATGTTGAAGCAGTTTGCATGCTCTTTAGACTACACATATTAATCACACGACAACTTCTTTCATATTTTCAATATTGCATTTGCAATATCATTACATAACACATTGTATATGCAAAACATTCAAGGCATCTTAACTTAAATTTAATTATATGGTGAAATTTTCAACCGTTAAAATTGTTACATCTGTACTGTATGAAATTTTTAGTTTTTTTCTTTTTTAAAAATTGGAGGCCTTGGTTCGAAAAAATTGCTTAAGTCATTTCATAAACAACAGCAATAGGCAATTCTGGATTGCAAAGAGTTGAGTACCCTACGGTTCTCTTAGCTTTGGTTACTAGCAGGTAGTCAACATTGTTAAAGGACCAGTGGTTGCTTGGACAAGTTTTGTCATTGATGTAAGTTGATACCAGTAGTTAGATAGGGAGCAAGTTGTTTTTAGATCAGCTCATCATATCATGTGGTGGGGTCAAACAATATGTTGTACTTGACAAGTAGACTAGTGACCAAAAAAGCATGTGATGGGATTGTTAATGACTATTAGGATAATATTGTATAATCAATTTTTTTTGTAAATGCAATCTGCAAGTTTGGGGAAATACTGCTAGAGCAATTAATTTCAATGCCACTTTATTTGCATGCTGTTACATTTGTAGTTAGCATGCAGATTTAATTTAATAACAGGCATCCATTCAAGCATCATGTCTTCACAAACTTGACTTGTGCATAATTGTTTAAAATGCAATCTTACACAAAATAATACTGCATGAAATAAATAAAAAAATCACACAGTACTGGCTGAAGTAAGTAGATAGTTGATCACGAATTTATTAAAACACAGACCACTCAGTGACTTCATTTTTCTTTTAAATAGATTTTTGTTTGTAACACAAATAATGAGTTTAGTAAAAGGTAAAAAGAGATTTATTTTATAAATATGTGAATTTATATTGAGGGAATAGTAGAAGCAGAGTCAATGCAAATGGTGCTTGCAGATAACTTTTTTCACCTCACTTGTGCATACATATCAGGGAGATTTGGCTTTCATTTCAGTTAAATATTTGTACTGTACATACAGTAATAAGGACATTATATATTAGCTTTAGAGAGATTTCCAGTATTTCTCATTTTTTGACAAAATTTCAGTCTGAATCAGGAGTTTCTTTGATTATCAGGAAGATATGTATGCTTTTCTCACCCGTGGGACAGAGAAACCTTCCAGTTTTGTGATCCATACTTGTTTCAGGTTGGTCCCCACACACTAAACAGACAGCTTTCAGGAAGTGCTTTTATTCAGGGGAAGCAACTGCTGTTATTTTGACAAGTGTAAAGAGTATGTACTTTAAGTCCCTGGACTGCATTGATTATCATATTGATATTGGTGCCTCTGTTTACAAAACAAATGCATATGAATGTAATGCACGTATTACATAAGTATGCAAAGTCATAATAACAATAATTTATCTTTAAAAATAGGTGAGAATATTGTGAATTCAGTTGAATGCATGTTTTTTTTTTTCTTCAAGACAAGATAATAAGGAAAGTAAAGAATTATATAGTCCAGTCGATTAAAACTGAGGTCCTTGAAATTATGTAGATCTATGGACAACCAGTGTAAAATCACTTTTTGTTGACTTTTTCATTTGCAATCAAATTACAGCTATCACATTTATCAAAATGAAAAACATTCAGAACATGTTTCTAATGATAACTCTCTACATGATATTCAGTGCTTTATCTAACAGGTTAATTAAACTAAATGGATCCAGATTTCCAGAGGTCACAAAAACATGAATCTTTATTAGTGCTTGTCAAATCTACTAATTATAGGTAAATCTAAGTTTTAATCAGTTTGTTTTATATTCGTAAGATTTTTTTATGTGCCTGTCATAATATGGGCTGTTATTATGAGGTTTTCAATCCATGTAATTTTTCCACCAATCTGTTATGATTTTCCTAATTTTTTCTATAATATATTCTCCCCCATTTCAAAAATAAATTCATTTGTCATTTCAGCATCACAACTGTATGTCTCTATCCAGTAAGGTGTTAACACCATCTTATTGTCAACACAAATCAGCTGATTATTGTAAATATTGTCTTTCAGTCAGTCTATTTCATGGTTAAAGCCATCCTTGAAAGCATGGGTCAATTAATAGCTGGTATTGTAACAAGACTAAAATAATGAATAATAATTAATAAAATTAAACTGAATGTTCCACTCAGTGTGTTGAATGGATTCTTATTTATATTGATGTTACATACAGGTGGTGTTGCTATGTTGACAGATGTCTTTCATTCCAGAATGACTAATGTTGATATGGCATTTGCAGTATGTACAAAGAACGAAACGTTTGAGGTGGTCAAGAAATCTTTACCTGTTTTTCTTTCTTTCTTTCAAAGATTACTGAAAATTGTATTTTTTGAAATCTCTCAGGGAATTTGGGCATCAAAAATCTTGTTTTGGTAGGTATGATATATGATGTAGTACAAGATGACATAATCACAGTGCCTGTGGTGTTGTATTGCTTTGTTTGAAAGATACTGCATTAGTTTGTGAACTTTTCAGTTAATGCTCATAAATAATTAGTCGTAATTGACCACTCCCAAAAAGAAATGCAGTCATATTCTTTTGGAATGTTTGCCAAAGAAAAATAAAAGCAATCATTTTTGCCTCCACTGCAAAATCAGAAGGGGACATATTGTGCTGCTGTTCATCAGCATTTCTATAAATCTGCATCTGTCCCAAATCTGTATTAGTGCTATATTGCAAAACACATCGAATTCAGACACGGAATATTACATACTTCATCACACCACTCTGGTGGCCAATTGGGTAGAGCGTCCGCCTCTGATGTGGGAGGTTGTGGGTTCCACACCAAAGATTTATAAAAATGATACTTAAAGCTGCCTTGTTTGGCACTCAGCATTATGAGGTTAGTACTAGGACTGGTCAGCCTGGTGTGAGGATAATGTGACTGGGTGGGACATGATGCTACATGTATGCGGCATGATGCCCCAGTGCTAGATATCACAAAAACTGCGACACTGCAGACATCATAGTTGAAAAATTGTTAAAGTTAGGTTAAAAATCCAATCACACACACATACAAACATCATAGTTGTAAGAAGATGACCTGATTAAATGTGGAGGCGATTAAAGGGAGAAATAAATAACATTGAAAGACATTTCTTGTAAGTCATATCTAGATGACCTGATTAGAATTTCAAGCCAGAAGAGCTTATGGGATGGTCTGTTGTGTGTCTGTCTTTTAGAACAGGTTTGTTATCACTACTTCTCCTAAGCTACTTGGATGATTGAAAAGAACTTTACACACATCTTAATCTTTAATGTCAGAGTCATGGGTAAATATTTTGTTTTCCATCATACTTTACTTTCCTCTATAACTTAAGAGCCATTTCAAATCGAGAAATGAAACTTGGTATACTTGTACATCATAATTAGCAGGTGTGCCACATACATTGGGGTCCTGTCTCTGAGTTCTAGGTCATAGGTCAGTATTTTAAGTTTTCTTTCATACTTTCGCTTTCTGTTCAATAACATTAGAACCATTTGAAATCAAGGGATAAAATATGGTATATATATTGTGTACCACCTTGGGATCCTTATCTTCAAAGTCCAGGTGATAGGACAGTATCTTAGGTTTCAGAAACATTTTCCCTTTTTCCCCATTAATGTTTGAGCTATTTAAGATAAATTCATGAAATTTGGTTTATTTGTCACTAGAAGATGTTGTGTTGCATTCTACATTTGGGGCACTACATAAACAGTAAAGGTTACAGGTATATATTTCATGGTTGTTTATGATTTATATTCTAAAAGCTGATTTATTGTATAGTTTCTTGCATTTTAATGGAGCTTTTAACACATTATTATTTATATCATGCAGAGGACATGGCAGCTGAGTGCCTTTTCCAAGATGACACACCAGTGCAGCTGACCTGGGCGGGGGTCCAACCCATGACCCTTGAATTTATGAGTCTGACACTCTCCTAGCAGAGTTACCATGGCTTCCAAAAGCTGTTTGAGTTTTAGGATTGATTTAGTACACTTACATTTATCTATTTGATGGCATCTTGTTTATCATAGTTTTGCTTTATCTTCAAGGCCGAGGTCACTGGTCAATATCTTTCCCTATTCACTTCTACTTTAATTCCCCTTTGAAACAGAGGCATGAAACTGTTATTTCCCATGCCTGTATTGTAATTCTATAGTTCTTACAAGATCACAGCCAGATTTCATCATTTTATACTTCTGCTAACCCCACCTCAGTAGGTGGGAGGAAAAAAAAAATTACTTATTTGCTTCTTTTATCTGATTCATGAATAAAGGCATTCAGTATTAACACTCTTTACAAAAGAAATGGCAGTTTTAATTAACAGTCTAATAAAAGAAATAATAACCGTCAGTAATTAATGCAAATTATGTTGTTATTACCTTACCCTTATCATTTGTAATTGTTCAGTTTTTATCTTTTATAATGTTCTGAAAGTTTTCAGTTACATTAATAATTCTTAGTTTAAAAGTTTTGCAAACTTACAGCAAGATTAAAGTTGTCTGTATGAAATTAAACTAAAATACCCCAACTTTTTGTGATAATGTTTTCTTTTAAGTTGATGGTCAATGAAAAATCAGAAGTTATGAAAAATGACACAATGGAGTTGTTTCAATTAAGGGTCACATATTGCATTTTTTATATGCCTTTGTGTTTGTTATTAATGTTAATTTCAAAATGAGATTACTCATTCAAAAGAAATGTGGATAAATTTGGACAAT
The DNA here is from genome assembly GCA_016617855.1 of Megalonaias nervosa. Taxonomy (NCBI): domain Eukaryota; kingdom Metazoa; phylum Mollusca; class Bivalvia; order Unionida; family Unionidae; genus Megalonaias; species Megalonaias nervosa. The sequence continues at coordinate 26,897 of JAECUM010021353.1, read as the reverse complement.
GGAGGCTAATGTTACATAGTGAATCATAGAGAAATTAGTGTGTGTGTGTGTGTGTGTGTGTGTGTGTGTGTGTGTGTGTGTGTGTGTGTGTGTGTGTGTGTGATTTGGATTTCTAACGTAGCTTTAACAATTTTTCAGTCATATTGCTATGATGTCAGCAGTGTGGCAGTTTATAGTGATGTCTAGCACTGGGGCATCATGCCACAGACATGTAGCATTGTGTCCCACCCAGTCCTATTATCCTGACACCAGACCGACCAGTCCTGACACTAACCTCTTAATGCTGAGCACCTAGCGAGGCAGCTGTTAGTACAATTTTTATCAGTCTTTGGTATGACTCGGCCAGGGTTCGAACCTGTGACCTCCTGCATCAAAGGCGGATGTTCTAACCACTTTTTAAAAAATGTGAATAGTATAATTATTGCTTGAATTATTTTAGAGCAATTGATCTCTTATATATTTTTTTTAAAAGCAACTTGAATACACAGCTCCCCCATAATTAGGGGTGAAACAATTCGTCGATACATTGATGCATCGATACTTTTCCTGAAACAATACACATATCAATACAAGAGATGGAGAATCAATATAAAATGATACTTACCATATGCATGATATTTTAGTGTTTACCAGTCATGAATAATAATTATTAGTTGTCGTTATTTTGTAAAATTATAATCCATCTGAAACAGCACTTGCAGTCTCATGCGCTCACGTTTGTTAGTAAAAACGAAACATTATTTGAGAAGACCCACTAGCTGTCTACAAGTTAACACAAAATGACATGGTTCATAATCTGCCCTCCCCTCATTTCATTTTAATTATGTTAAAACCGGAAGTATGTTCAGCATATACTATACGTTCTAAACATGTTCCACATGTTTAATAAAGTACTTTACTCATCATTTAATACCACTTTCATATGAAGTTTCTACTTTAAATTGCATCTTGACTCCTTTTGTCAATTTGAAAGATACGCTGCACATTGAAATATGTTATATTGAATTCTCATTTGTTTTTATTGCTTGTTCCGCTCCAGGTTAAACAGTAACTACCAATGAGAAATCAATGTAGCTTATTCTCTGCGTGACAAACAGGAAGTATTGGCAGAGCAATAGAGAGACTCTGCAGGGAAGTCATTATATATGTTAAGTACTTTAGCGGAGATGCTGCCAGGGTGTGCCAATATGTGAATTGTGCAAGATTTGTATGAATTTGCACGCTTGGAGAACAGTGAAATGCAAAAACTCCTGCAAAGTCATTGAAAGTCCCACATATTAAAATGTGCTATTAAGCAAAGTATGCAACTTTTATTTAACTGTTCTTGTGGAGACATCTATTTTTCGGATAGCAACTGTTCCCCATCTGGGTTTTTCAAGCATGACATGAATGGTTGTGAAACTCAATTTTATTAGAACAATGTGCCCAGGAATAAAAATTGTGGCGTAGTTTGAACCATTCATGAAGAAAGTTTTACAAGTGAGTGTTTAAAATATGGGCTACCTAGAAAACCCAAAATGTCTGATTCCCATTGTGGCTCATTACAATTTAATTCAGCAAATACTGGCTGATGATAGTGATGATGACAATAAATTTTAAAGATTGGAAACATATCAGATTATTGGAGCTGGGAAAGTGTTAATGGAGACAACAGTGAGTGATTTTGAGCCCGAAATGGTGTTAATATGAGTCAGATGTACATGCTGGGTGGACAAAAACTAGACGGCATGGCCCTTTCAGTGATATTTCGAAATTGAATGGACAGTGGGCAGAATACTGACAATTCAAAACTATAATGCAATTTTCATTTTTTTAATTAATCAAATTTGCCCTGTGGATCATATGCTACAAAACCATATACATGTATCCATATCAGGGTTAAGATAAATTGAGTAAAATAAGGGTTTAAAATGCAATTAAGAAGTAAAGATATTTATTTTAATACCTCTGTCTGCACAAGCATTGATGGACTAAATATACTCTTAAACAGCATTATGGAACAGATAAGAAATTTGACATAGTAGTTAGTTAACTAGTGATTTAACAAAGGAAGTTTATGTTGGTGAAAAATCCTATTTTGGAGCAGATGTATCCAAAAGATAATATCTGTGATCTCTGGAAAATTGTACATAACAGTAACAGAGATCAGTTTCCCAACATATTCAAGCTGACAAAGCTAGTTATGTATATGCCCCTTAAGAAAGAAGCATAGAGCAATATTGAAACAAAGAAAATGAGCAGAGTATGCTCAGAATTAATTAAAAAATTAATGCTTGTACAACTAAAAGTGACATTTGTCAAAGATGTTGATTTCAGTAGAGTTATAAGAAAGTGGAGCAGGAAGAAAGAGAGATACTGAAGTTAGATAAATATTGACCTATGATCATTTCTTCCTCCCCTCCATTTTCTTTGATAAAGGGGGAGGTCTCCCTTAAGACAAAATCCTGTTATCATCTCTCCTTAAATTATACATGGGAAACAGATTTGGAATTTTGCCTTTTTATGCAGATATATTTAACCAGTGAATGAAGGTGCTGATGGAATAAATGAAATTAGCATAGAATGAGTGATGGGCCAGAGTTAAAACTGATCAAGTTTATCACCTAGTGTAAGTTAAAAGACAATTGTACAATAGGACTGGGCGTAGTCAGTGGTTTTCCTTCTTCACTAACAAATACAAGTACCTGTGGCTGCAGCAGTCTTTTGTATCTGCAGGAAATAAAATGTGATAGATTTGGTTGGTATTCAACCTTATTCCCATGCCCACATTTGTTCTAGAAGAGATTTTCTTTGCACGAAGAAATTGCATTATTTCTTCAGTTTTTGGAGATAACATCGTAATGTCTTCCAAGTGTAACTGAGACATGAAATAGGTAATGCTATGTTTTCAAATCATTCATGTTGTACAGAACAAAGGAAGTTAAATGGATCCACCATTAAATGGCCTAAAACATTGGATAAAACTCACTGCAACCAACAGATAGTCTGTTTGAAAGTGTTGTCATATTCTCATCAGAGAGAATTGCATATATGATAACTATATGTCTGTCTTCATACTGGAAATACAACCAAGAATGTCAACATAGATGAAAGGGCACCACCTACCTTCCAAAGATGAAAAGACCATCAAGTTCATATGTGTGTCGATATGTATCGTATCACAGACTGTGTATTGTGAATTGTATCGATGCACGGTACATTTGTATTGTTTCACCCCTATTCATAAGAACATGGAGTCCCCCAAAAATTGAGCCATAAGTAAGTCCTCAGTAGAACTTTGTTCTTGGAGCCCCATGAAATGTACCTCATTACAAGTAAATCCTCAACAGAATTTGGTTCATGGAGTCCCCCAAAATGTACCTTATGAAAAGGAAGTTCACTTAAATGGAGGGTTGTTACAATAAGGCTGGGTCATAGTTGTGGATATTGTACAGAAAACCACAAAACATGTATTTCATGGTGTAAAATCTCATTATGATTGATTCTAATGAGTCCAGAAAACTTTCAATCTAATTGGTTCTAATGAGCCAAGAACTAAACTTTTATTATTATTGGTTGTAATGAGCCAAGAACTAAATGTCATTAGCCATTATTATATAAACTAACTTCAGACAACTGAATGGGGTCCATGTTTATACCCATGCTGCATGAAGGGCTGCTGTATTCTGGGGTGTTTTATCAAAAGGGACCACTGTATAATATTTCCCATATGAGAGAAAGATAAGCTGTGCATCTTGGAAACACTTAATTTCTTTGACCTAATCATTGCATGCAAATTTACTATGTACATTTATATACTGTCTTCTTGCACTCGTTGCATGAATCTGGATCGGTAATGGTTTGAGAAGAATCAAAAACACATCACCAGATGCCCTTCTAAAACAGTAAATGTTGCCATGCTGAAATGAACAATTTTTTGTGCCTTTTGTAGATAAATTATGCAGAGAGTGTTCAACAAAACTAGCCACATGCAAATGTACTAGGTGTGACTGTATAATGTGCGCAGCATGCTTCACCAAGGTAACTACATTGATATTTAGAATTCTTTTTTGATGTGTGATATAACCATCAAATTTCTTTTTTTTAGGTCACTTTAGCAGAGTTCATTCAGTAGTAGGAAGTAAATATTGCTGTATTTTATATACACCTACCTTCCTTATGTTGGACATACAATGATATGGCATTGTCCATTTGTGCATATGTCCAATCAGTCATATGTTAACATTTGTTTATCTTGACCATACCTTGTAACAACTGAGAGAATTTAACATTTTGTCCAAGTATGTATCATGGCAAATAAGATGGTATGTTGCATACCATAGCAAGCCTCCTGCATCAGTAGAAAGGGTCACAGCAAGGAAAAGTGTAATTTTGTTACTTGTATCCTTGTATTGTGTGTAACTTGAATCATTGAAGATATTTTAATGAAACTTGAGTCAATTATACATCACGTTATGCAAGGCATGTTACATACCATAGCCATGCCACCTCCCTCAAGGCCAAAGTTATAACAGGGGATAATGGAATTCTGTGACTTATATCCTTGTCTGGTGTATAACTTTTGAAACACTTAAAATAATTTAATGAAGATTTATCAGTTATGTATCATGTATAATCAAGATACGTACTGATTGCCCTATGAAAATTTGATGCATATTTGCTGCTGATCCTCGAATCCTTCAGAGCCCTGTATCAAAAATAGATCACCATTGCCAAAGCTAGAAAATCCCTCACATTGGACAGAAAACATCCAAACATGAACAGCTATTAAGGTTATTCAAAGGATGCTTATCCACCGTAAAATATAGCTGCTGTTAACTAAAATGAATAAAAGCTTTAATGACTTCTCAGAAACCACTCCGCAGAAATCAAGCAAGTTTGACAGCATCCTGGCTTCAGGGTTTTTAAATTTAGATAAATGATTCTGATCTGCTGTCACATATGGCGACATTGTTAAGAACGGAAAAAAGAAATATATCCACAGCTTTATCTAAAAGAACTTCACAGAATTTGACCAACTTTGACAACAACAAAAAACCCAGCCTGGATGAGTGATGTTTATGTACCATTAAACATTAATGTAGATGTTCAAAATACAAAATCCTTGAAACAGTTGTTTTGTTCATGTATGCAGTCAACAGCAATGAAAGAAATTTTTACAGAAAGCATCCTACTGAGATTTCTTAGGCCCAACTTCTCTTGTTATCTTGCATTTAAATATTGAGCAAGTTTCAGCCAGGTAGACAATTTCAGATCTACTTGGAATGCTTATTACATAATGGCCATTCAGTTTTGTACAAATAATATTGATTTGCTGTCAAATAGGGCAGCCAAAACTAAAAATAGACCACTTTTTAAAAAAAACCTACAGAATTTAACCAGATTTGACAGAAAGCATTGAAGCTTGGAAGGCCTTTTAAAGTTACACAATTTACGCTGGTCCACTATCTTGCCAAGAAAGATAGATTTTTCACAGTGCAGCAGTCAACTTACTGTGGGCTCCCTGCTTTGAATGCTGAATCAGATTCTCAACTATTTTCATGAGTATGAATTTGTACGATTTTGTCAAAAAGAATGCTTTTCTAGTTAGCTGAAATTCATGGATTTGGGAAAGACAAGATTCAATTCCAGAGAAAGATCAATGTTTATTTTTTATCTTTAAATTGATGATTTTATAGCAACCACAATCTTGGACAAAAATTGTTACCAATGAAAAGACTCAATTCACAGTAGTTAATGTCTGAAGCCTTGATCTTTAAACATGAAAGAATGGAATGATATAAAATAGCAGGTTTAGCTTTGTAACCAGATATGACAAATTTCAATATTTTAGGAGCATCACCCATCAGATAATACTGTAAAAAGCCAAAACGACTTATTTCAAACAAACATTTTCTTAGAACTTTATTTAAATCATGATTTCTTATTAGAATTCAGTAAATAATGTTTTGTTTTAACTGAAATGGTCAAGGGTTAGAGCAGCTTATGGAATGACCTGTTGTTCATCATCAGTTACGAGTACAAGTTTGTTATCTCTACTCCTAAACTACTTAAAGGATTGCCAAGAAACTTGACACATTCATTGGAAGGTCTAAATGATTTAAAAATGGTGCCAGCCTGGCATCTAATATGGCCACCATGGAAACCATCATGAAAATCTTATTGCTACACCCAAATAGAAAGTCATATGACCTGTCGTTTTCACCAGAAGATTTCTTATAATGTCAGGTTTGTCTGAAATTGCGCCAGTCTGATGTCCTATATGGCCACCATGGCAGAAAGGCATGAACAGATTGTACTGTGTATAAACTGATACTCTATAAACGATGTGATTGTGCATAAACTGATCATACCATACCTGTCAACTCTCATACTAGGAGAAAAAAGCTCACAATTTTTGGGGTCATTCCACGCTTACCTCCTGATTTCATAATATCTCCCAAATTTTGCAGAGAACTCCCGACTATTACATTATGTCTGCTGATTTTCATTTCTCTTTTAAAAAATTCTACATAAATATATGCAGTCCACAGAAGCGATGTTCTGTTTTATCACCCATGAATATTGTTGTGATGAAATAATTATTATAACACTACAAAGAATTTTTTTTCAGTAAACAGAAGACCAAATTTAAACATTATTCACATAAATTTAGGAATTTTTTTTAACCCTACAATAATACTAAAATCAGAAAATAATCCACAACAAAATAAACCACAACAATAAAAATGCCAGCAATAAGTTTCAATTCCAAGTATGATCACTGTGAATGTTGCAGCATCTACAATCCCACCCAAGAAACTTACACATGTGAACGCCTGGCATTACTGTACCATATATACAAACGTTAATTACCACCATTAAATTAAAAGAAGGAATGAAGAAACATACCATATAGCTTATGTACCATCAAAATACTAATTCAGAATAAATATGTTATTTAGTAAATAATGTTAAATGCCTTTCTGGTTGAGAGTAAGGAAATAATGTGGGATATAAATCTTGGGCAACATAGTTGTCACATGTATGGTAGCTTGAAACTGCATCTTTAGGCACAGGTACTTGAAATAGGGCATTGTTTGTTTGTCAGTCAGTTGCTGGTGCTTACATAACACACACTGTAGAATGTGGTTTCTTTGAATTATGTTGGAGGCCAGTGCAGTTTGGCCACATCCAATCAGAATATGCAAAAACAGCATGTCTTGAGGGAAAATTGGGCATGTGTCAGGGAGAAATGGCACGTCCTTTGAGAATTTTGTGCATATTGGACCCGGAAGATTGGTCAATATTTAGTGTAAAATGAGGCTTAAAAACTGCCATGAAAAACCTCTTGATGTTAGGTCCCTTTTGGCTTTTGAAAAGTTGACAGGTATGTTATACTGTGTGTAAACTGATTTTATGCTAAGCAGTGAATTACTAGATTTTCCCAGTAGAATGACTGTGATAATTCACTGGAGTGAAATATGATAAATACTTCACTGCAGCATCAATAACATGATAACTGTGAAGTTTTAAGTTATTCTTAGATGCCACTTCCCATTAACACATTAACTCCTGGAGGTTTTTGTCGTTTTCGCCTGAAATGTGAGTAGGAAACACATTTTGGGGGCTATTTCTGAATACATCCTAATACATCGACCTGCAAGAGATTTTTGGTTAACCTAATGCCTAGTTGTGTTAGAAACATTGTTTTTCATTGGCTATTTCGCCTGTGCATGAGCAGAAGGGTAAAAGTTGGAGTTATTTTTTTTTTTTTCTTTTTTTTTTTTTTGCTTAACAGACCCATCATTTTCATATCGAGACCACTCTTTATTGCAAATGCCCATCTTATCCTACTTTTTGCAAAGGTTCTCCTGTCCGTGTGCAGTTCAGACCGGTCTGTCTTAGACCTGAGGCCAAAAAGTCTCAAATCCGGACACAAAATCGGATTCCGACCTCAGGCGAAATTTGGGTGGAAAAACTCTGGGTCCAAAAAGTTACGTTTTTCCCCCTGTATTTTGTAGTGCAACTAGAACATCCAGCTTATTTGGTATCATTGTAAAGCTACATCTGTCTACCTTTGTATAATACCACCCACTTTAGTGTATCATACATGACCTTGACGCAACAGAGCTCGGAAGTAGGCTGCTACCTCCTGCCGCGTAAATGTGGCGCCAGGGGTTAATGTGTTAAAGATTGCTTGAGTTCAAATTCAACAAGTTGCAACTTATATTTCTTTTTTCTTTATGTTCTATTTTACTTTGAATTGGGAAGGAGAACTATGTAACTGTTTATATTTTACATGCGAACAATGACAAAACACAGCAGAACAAAAATGGTAAACCACTGACTGCATGCAGGACCCAGTAAGAAATCTGCTACTTCAGTATGTTATATAGTACATCTTGCTAGCTAAAATGTTTGGCCACAAAATAAAAAGAAAATTTGCTTGCTTTGAATGAATAACCAATATATTTCATTTCATAGGTGAAGAACTTAAGTGTTTTCACCCACTCCTTGAAATATGTCATTATTCACTTGTTTCAAGCAGATATCCTCTGTATATTGATACAAAGAAAATATTGTGTGTATAAACTGATTTTATTTTGTATAAATGGATTATTCTGTGTATAAACTGGTTATACTATGTATAAACTGGTTATACTATGTATAAACTAAATATATTGTGTATAAACAGATTATACTGTGTATAAACTGTTTTTATACAGTGAATAAACTGATTATGTTGTATTTAAACTTGTATTTTGTGTAAAGGGATTATATTGTGTATGAACTGATTATGTTTGTAAAATGATTATGGTGTGCATAAACTAATTATACTGTATATCAACTGATTATACAGTGTATAAACTGATATTACTGAGAATAAACTAATACTGTATATCAACTGATTATACAGTGTATAAACTGATTTTACTGAGAATAAACTAATACTGTATATCAACTGATTATACAGTGTATAAACTGATTTTATTGAGAATAAACTAATTATACTGTGTATCAACTGATTATACGGTGTATAAACTGATAAACTGATTTTATTGACAACAAACTGATTATATGGTGCATGAACTGATTATACTGTATATAAACTGACTATATTTTGTATGAATTAATTTTATGTATGATCTGATTATATTCTATAAAAACTGATACCATTCAGTAACTAAATATACTGTGTATAAACTGATTTTATGGTTAAACTGGCTATACTATGCATTAACAGATTGTACCATGTATAAATAAATTGTACCATGTATAAACTGATTGTACCATGCATAAAATGATTTTATGTATAGCTCTGATTGTACTGTATGTAATCGGATTAAACTGTATCTGTGTCAGCTGATTAAACTGTATCTGTGTCATCTGATTAAACTGTATCTGTGTCATCTCTGTGTCATCTGATTAAACTGTATCTGTGTCATCTGATTAAACTGTATCTGTGTCATCCTATTTTCATGTGACATTTCCCAGTAAAAAAAAAATTCATACATTCAGATGTCTGCATATACATATAATTCATGTAATCTTTTTAAGGTACACAGTCTCTCCACATCATTACGCCAGCACCAGCCTATGCCACTTACTGATGAAAGGTACTTTTTTTTCAGCTTATATACATATATTTGATAATAGGTTATTTTTAATTCATCCATGTGAGAAATTATATATTATGTTGGGAACTGCTTTCTTTCCCCATTTTGGGAAATATATCTGCCTTTAGATATATCTACTTTACATTTTAGCTCGGCTGTGAAATAAAGGAGAGATAATGGACTACACACAGTGGGAGTGATAGGGTCAGCATCCATGCATATAAAAACATATACATATTTATAGCCTTAGTGCATGCAGTTCTCAACCTGATGTTCTTCTAGGTCCTAGGCAACAGCTTGAAGTGTATTTCATAGCACCTACCCACTAGGGAGGGGGTTAAAGGAGAAAACTTTGTACATGTACATTGTTCGTATAATTTTTGTGTTTAGCTCAGGTGTTTCGCACACTGTATAGGTACTTTTGTAATTGAAATAGTAAAACTTTATGAGAGGTTGCATCATGTATTACAACCTGATCTAACAAAGTAGGGAACTGACTTTGGTTAATTTTTGTGGTTCAGGTTCATTTCTCAAGCTCTGTTTGTGCTAGAATTAAAAAATTAGATGGTTGTATGCTACTCTGATAGTTCCAAACCCTTTCCACAAGGAAGGTCACCATGAATTACATGAGAATGGTTTGGTTTGGTCTTTTTGGAGCATTTTAAAATCATTATTGGCTATGTGCCAAAGAAATGAGACCTGAACACCTTTCCCAAGGAAACAAAAAGGTAGATGACTTGTGACTTGCCTAGGTGGGTATCAAAGCCACAACTCTTAGGTTACACATTAGATGTTCTGCCAACAGAGCTGGCTTCAGTTTTGCATTTAGTTCATGATCAGGTAGGTTTTACACTCAGTATATATACTGTTTCACATAGGTTCATAACAATTTTTGAGGGGGTACTTCTTGATGAGTACTACACTGCCATGACAAAAGTAGGTCATGGTGACCTTTATTTAAGGTTTCATTGACTAAGGTTGAATTTTGTGTTTGGAGTTTATTGGGACCCCAGGTGGGAGAGTAGTCTAAGGTGCTTCCCTTAACAGATCACTCAGATCTCACATTTGTCCACATGAGTTAAAGTCTCGACCCAACCAGTGTGGGTATGTGAGAAAGCTTGCCTGTAGCTTCCCATGGTGTCGTTGGTTCTTTCTCCACCAAATATACTGGCTCCCATGTATAGCCTGAAGAATGTCTAGAAACAAACAAAAAACAGTATGTTTATTTCTCAAGCTCTGTTTATGCTAGTATCATGAAACTATTTGTATGGATCTTTATTAGTACCACATCCTTATCACAAAGGAAGATTACTGTTACACACTTGACTTGCACGGGTTAGAGTTAGCTCATTACCATGTAGTATTTTTGCTCTAGTATAGATACTGTTATTTCTGGATTCATGAACTTGCTGATGAGATATACCTTCAAGAGTACTACAACAATATTGCAAAAGTAGGTTTTGATGAGTAGTCATATTTCATGTTTTACTGGCTTTGGTTACGTTTTGTGTTTAAGTTTGTTTCTCAAGATCTGTCCATAGTTCACTCATCATACTGGATGATAACATGCATCTCTGTTAGTACCATGATCTTAGAACAGAACAAGGTCATTGTTGCCTATATTTCTTATTTTATTGGCTTATGTTAAGCTTTTGCATTCAGTTCATAATGACATTGGTTTTATATCTACTGTTTACAGTGGTTATACCTCGAATCATGGAAGTTGGTGAGAGTATGTATCTTAAAAGAAGGTGACTGTGGCCCATATTTCATGCTTCACTGACTTTTGTTACATATTGTGTTTTAAGTTTATATCTCATGGTAGAATGATCAAGCAAGATGATTGTATGCATCTGTATTTAATTATGTAGCAAAGCTTTTGAACCTAACATTAACTTTTTGCTGGTTTAGGCTATGTTTTTGCATTTAATTCAAAACCAGATATGTTTAACACTATGTATAAATACTGTTATACTAAGAGTAATAGAATCTAGTGAGTGGATGTATCTTAATGAATACTTCACCCTTATTGCAAAGGTAGATTATTGCGACCCATATTTCATGCTTTTTGGGGTTTAGGCTTTTGTACTTTTTCATGCTAGAATCATCCAATCCATTGCTACTAATACCATACCCTTACAAGAAAAGGTAATTTTGACTTGAATTTTATATTTTACTAGCTTGTGAGATGTTTCATCAGTTCATGACCACATTGGATTTTTATTTACTGTATGATACTGTTATACATGAAATCATGAGACTTGGTTAGAGGATGCATCTTGATAAGTACTACACCCTCGCCTTGAAAGTAGATCAGTGTGATCCATTTTTTACATTTCACTAAATTTGGTTAATTTGATGTAATTACAGTTCATGCTTTAGTAATTAAACTAGATGACTGTATAATGTTTCTTAGTACCACACTCATGCCAAAATGGTCCCTGTGACCTATGTTTAACATTTTACTGGCATCGGTTAAATTTCTGCATTTATTGCATGACTACATCAGTTTTTGGAATGTTATGTACTTAGTATCCTGTCTAGAATCATGAAACTTGTGGATACATCTTAGTGAGCACTTCTGTCTAGTATGTCATTTTGATAAATTTTTGTGTTGCATTAATTTTGATTAAATTTGTCTTTGATCTTCATTTCTCGGGCATTGTTTCATGCTAGAATTGTGAAATTGGTAATGATATACCTTTCTATTGCTACAACACCCTCAAAACAAAAGAGGCTCATAGTGACTTTTATTTAATTTCATTTTACTTGCTTTGGGGAAGTTTTTGCATTGAACACATGACCTGCAAAGAGGACTGTCTAGTTAGATTTTTCTGTCAATTCTTTTCTTAAAGTATGCATAATTTTCAAATTGATTGTAGCTTCACTAGGAAAAAACAGAATTTGACAACACATTATGTAAGAGCACTCGTAAGGTTCATTTCCTGTTCTTGCTGACAGTTTATGGGGTAAATTAGTTTTTTTTTTGGTGGGGTAACATCATTTCTCAGAACAAAATCGGCTGTACATGATGGCCATTATAACTGGTGGAGGAAGAACCCAGGAAACCCTGGTAAGAACCACTGATCCACAGGAAGCTATGGCAGCTTTCTCACATATCCGCATCGTCTGAGACTGAGACTCAAACCCATGTGGACATAGGTGAGATGGCAATGATCAGTAAAGGTGAGTGCTTTAGACCACTTGGCCACCCAGGTCCCCTTTTGGGGGGTAAAACTATTTCCTTCAAAAAGTTCCTTCTGATGAGTATTGTTGGAAGTAGTAATAAGTTTGTTTAGTGGTAAACTTTGCATATTAATGACTATGCACGGTATATCATGATAGGTTACCTAAACAGGTGAAGTCTGTTGTACATGTGAATGAATGTAGGCATTGGATGAGTGGACTGCATGTTGTTCAAGTCAGGTATTATCTGCAGTGGTCAGTGAAGGTGATTATTGATGCATGAATTACTTTTGTACAACTGGCTGTCACTGCAAGCTTACCCAAAACCTGTGACATTAACCTAGTAAAATTTGGCTTCTAGGGGTGGACAATGATAATGGCTTCTTTGACATATTTGAAGAACAATGATTTAAAAATTAATACAAAATCAACGTTGATATCTAGCTCTTACTTTGTCTACTTTGGTATCACACAAAATACTATTCTTATTTATTGTTTTTGTCTTTTATTTCCTGTCACATTAGGTAGGTTGTTTGGTTCCATGCTTGCTTGCTTGCTTCAACAGTATATCAGTACAACATTAATTGAAAAGTACCAATTTAAAGTTAAAATTTTAATTTGATAAAAAATTAAAGTTAAAAATAAAGAAAAAAATTGCAAATTAAAGAAACCACACTTGACTTAGAAAAGGGTTTAACACTTTAATCAGAACTTGTTTTCTGCATGATTATTAATGTTTACAATTGTTACTAGAGTTGACCACAAGCTTTGTAGAGATGAGCATTGTAATCATTCATATTACACTGTATTTCAGCGGCAGGTGCTTGCAATTCATGAAAGAGAATCTACTTGCTTAGTTGAAACTGTTAACATGGTGAATTGTTTGAAACTCTTTCAGTAGTGTTGAGGTTTCCCCACTCTGTAAAGTTCATGATGGCCGGCCGATAGAATATTATTGTGAAGATGATAACATCCCCATTTGTTCTCGTTGTGTCATTATGGGTGACCACAAGGGGCACAGTATTACCTCAATGGAAGACAAGGTAATTAATAACATGCTTAGCAGGAATATAATTAAAACTATTGGAATAGCCTTTAATTATTTTATGCCCAAAATATGGCAGAGGATATAATGTTAAGATATTGGCCATCTGTATGTTAGTCGGGTTTGTCCTTATGGTATCAAAGAGGCTGTTTTATTTTGGAATCAAAAGGTTAAAGGTCAAAGTAATTAGGGCTCAAGTAAAAATGTTTTTTTAATAGTAGTATTACAATACCTGTTTTTACTGCATTGCTGTATTTTTTTCTGGCACTAGTTCCCAGTCCAAGGTGATTTATCTATCCTTCAATTAGTCATTAGAGATCAGAAGTAAAATACAGCATGATGCCAATCTGATACCATGGTCAGCTTCTAAGATACCTAAATTATCCCTCTTTTCCTTGGACTTGATGTCTTTACTAGAGCTGGCTTGATACTTTTGATGCATCACAGTATTTACTTGTGAGATGATGTATCAAACTGTTGATACAGGATGATAGTAAACTGAACTGTCAACTAGATAATTTTTTGAACCACCAAAAAGTAAATATTTTCTTGTATACTTTCTATGCATTAAATAAGGTAAACAACAAGGCCCTTTATAATCAATTAGTCACTTTATGGAGGTTTTTGTTGTTGTTGACTCTTGTTAAAATCCCTTTGCAGGTTCTGAAGAAGATGTTTAGGAGAATTGTGTGCATTGTATGTTCCAATGCTGAAATCTGTTCAGATGATTGCATGGTCCAATGCATACAGTTTTTCCAAGCACATTTGTTAGAGCTTACTCAGTGATTATGCGTTTTAACAACAAAAATCCAATAAAAATAACCATGAGTACAATTTCCAGAAGAGATTAACAACAAGTATACAAACTGTCATATCTGTGTACACACATGCTTTGAAAGTTATAGGACTTTAATCTCATATGAGATAGCAGTTATTAATATTTGAAAGTATTTTTAAAAACTTTATGTAGATTTTGATTAGTTCTGGTAAATGTGTTCTTTCTTTTTGAAATAGTATGCTTATCCCATCCTGTAGATTTATTATTAATCTAGTACCTTCCCTGATTGTGCTTATCATATGCTGCTTAAATTAAATGTTTCCTACCCATTTAAATATAAACTAGTGTCTACCTTTTACCTAGGTCTGTCCAATAAAGAAATTATTGACATGTAAAATTTTCAGCATGAGATCTTCTGTCATAAACAAATATTTAAAAAAAATATGACCTACTTGGTGCCACATCAACTGGACCATTGCAGTTAATTTCAAAGCACATGTATATTTTGGCAGGAAAATGACATCAGCACATGTTGTGTTTAGTTTCCAGACCTTGGATGATGTTTTTGGCTGCCTTGAATGGACATTGTCAGCAACTGATAACTGTAAAGAAAATAAACCTAAAAGTGCACTCTCAGAAAGCAAGATACATCAGCATCTCTGTGGAGACACCATCTTAATTTATTGTCATGCAACAACCATGTCTTTGCAGAATTTGATAATAAATGTGTTGAAATATTACTTTTTTGTGTATAATAAGTGTCAATAAACGTTTAAAACAAAGTTTAAAATAGAACACCTAGTAGTTTTTCTTTGTTCTGGGATTTTAGCATATTGTACAGTATATTTATGTGATGATGCAAGAGATATTTATTTTGCAGCATGGGCTGACTTGAATATTTTGAAGTTTATTTATTTATGATTGTGATACTGTTTTGGTACATATTGTATCGAGGGCAAATATCATAATACATATTGTCATACAAACTGGCTGGCAGTACCCAATTCTAGGTCTAATTGGGCACTCGGTATTTTCTTCATCTAAGTTTTCTTGTGGTGTATCTGCAGTTAATTGTATCCATTTTTGTGTTTATTTGATATTTTCTCGCCAGTCCTTGCTTAATTTTGAGTTCTACTGGTAATAGACAAGAAGAACATAATGTATGCCTGTTATCCTCATCTGTCATCCAGCATACATATGTCTTTGGCACAAGTTTGTTATCACTAATTCTCCTAAACTACATGGAGGATTGCCTTGAAACGTACTCACAGTTAATCCTAAATATAAATAGTGTTTCTCCTGTCGTGTTATTTACCATATGTATTCGCATATAAGCCTGTTCACGTATAAGCCAACCCCCATCCCAAACTGAATAGGTAAAAACATTAAAAAGTGCTGACCCATGAATAAGCCGACCCATCAGTCTGAGATGACATCACGGCATGCACACATTAAGTTCTAAATGCATTTATTTAGGCAAATCACATTACTAAAATCAAATATTTTCTTCAAGCCTAATGTAAATGAAAGTATGTACATTAATTGATATGTAGAAAGTCAAAAACAAGACTAAAAGTTTAGTCTTAAAGTCTTAATTTAAATAATGAAATTCTTATACTGAAATTCTGAATTATAAAAATTCTTTCACTTTTCAAAGTCTGGCTCAGTATCTGAATTATCAAACAGTTAATAAAACTCAGTTTCTGTTGTGGGTGTGCTCTTGTCATAGACATCATCATTGTCATTAGAGTCATCTGATATTATGTCATTTGGCTTCTCATTCTCTTCATCGTCATCTGAATCAAATATGGCATCATCCTCAGTTTCATCCATGGCATTGCTGATACAGCAATTTTGAAATGATTTGGCAATCATTTCTGATGGAATCGAGTTGCATGCATCTTTGACCTACAAAGTGACCAAGTTGATGTCTGGTGTTGTGAAATTTCTGCCTTTTGTCAGCCTCCCTGCTCCTGAACAGACCTAGTGGCTTTAATACATGTATGGCAGCATTTTCTGGTGGATGGACGTGTATCAGATAGAACTCAAGTACAGTAATGCCTGTTTTTCACTCATTATCTGACCTGTAAAGTTAGCAAAAATACTTGTTTGACTCTATGACAGCAATTATTATATTAACTGTGTGGCATCATTAGGCATGTGATCTCTTCAGCAACGATCTACGATCAACTATAAATGCTGGTACTTAAAAAAAAAAATTAAATTATCACACTTAGAACTTGGCCTTCAGATCAGCCCACCCCATTTCTTTCAGGCTTTAATTTTTCCTCCATTGTTCAGCTTATACACAAATATATGTGGTAGTATTAGGTCAGGTTTGATTTTCACCATTTTCCGACTGGAGTTATGGCTTTGCTTCCCCTTTTATTGGAAATAGTTTTATTTATGCTTAATAAATTTTGAAGGACTTCGTGGATTCAAGCCAAACTTGGTATCAGGCTTCGAATAAGAAGATCTTGGTAATGTTTGATTTACATCATTTTTAATTTGTCTTAACAGAGTTATGGCCCTTGTTTGACTAGGAAATTTTCTCTTCTATTTGTATCATAATTTTGATTTTGTTTTGTCATTTTCATGTGAGCTGTTTGAATAATTATAGTAAGTAACCTGGCATATATTTTTAAAAATTGCCTTTCCTAATAAGTTCATGTTAGATTTTCACAGTTTTTCAGCATAATATAACAGAGTTATGACCCCTGTTTGACATAGAATGTTCCCCATTTTTCTGGAATTTATAATAACTGTTTACACACAGTAACATTGAGGGAGTTCATAAACCTAAACCAAAATTTGCTATAAGGCTTTATATTAAGAATACCTAAGTTCAGTTTTCACTATTTTTCCAACTTAATTTTGCTGAGTTATGGTCCTTGTTTTAACTCTCTAGTTTGCCCTTCAGATGCAGTTTCATTTCTGCTCAAGAGCCCTTGAGTCTTTACATTAAGATGATCATGGTCATGTTTGACTTTCACAATTTTCCATCAAAATATTAATACCCCTTAATTAATATTCCTGTTTTAGATAGAACTCTGCAATTTATTTGCATCATAATTTGCCAGGGGTGGGGGTGGGAGGGGTTGGTTAACTGATTTGTTGAACAGAAATCAGTTTTGGTATGAGTCTTTACTTTAAGAAATGTTAGATTAAGTTCAGCTCTCACTTTTTTAAAAGTAAAAAATTTAGAAAGTTTTAGTCCCTGCTTTTATTTTAAAACTTTGCCAGTGAATTGCATCACATTGTCAGGGACATCGATACTGTTTCTGGTTGTTATTTTTAAATTACTTAACCAATCATGCAGTCTGCAAGTGTGTGTGCGTGCGTGTGCATATGCACATGTGTGCGTGCGTGAGAGAGATTTGGATTTTTAACTTGAACAATGTTCCAGTTATATCGCTATGATGTTTGCAGTGGGTCAGTTTATAGTGATGCCTAGCACTGGGGGATCATGCCACAGTCATGTAGTATCATGTCCCACCAGTTGCATTATTTTGACACCAGGCCAACCAGTCCTAACAGTAACCTCTTAATGCAGTGCACCAATCGAGGCAGCTACTAGTACCATTTTTGATAAGTCTTTGGCATGACTGCCAGGTTTCAAACCCACGACCTACCACATCCGAGGTGGACACTCTAACCACTTCAGCCACTGGAGTGGTCCATCTCAAAGTGATCTGCGTGTAAATGATACTACTTTATTAGACTCTAGAACCTCTATACATGTGTGAGAAACATCTTTGTAATCAGGCTTTGAAAAATTAGATACAAAATGCCATGGCATGATTCTGAATACTGATAAAAGACACTTAATAAAGACAATAAGATCAAGATAGACTGCTCATTTTTATTTCAGAATAAGACAGTTATAAATGAGATGGAACCATTGCTGCAAGTGGCCAACCAGGTACACAGGAGAATCAAACGACTTGATAAGGTAAGTATCACAATAACATGCTTGCCAATTGCCTTGAATTCAAGACTTTAATGAGTAAATGTTAATGCAAGCAGATTGAAGTTAAAGTCCACAGATTGTTTTTGTCCTTGACATTCATAGTTCCATCTGTTCTACACTCTCCTAATAAACAGATGGCTGTATTTAATATTCATGGCTCTTTTGTAAACAGATACATGCTTGTTTTTACGGTCAAAGTGAGTGAAAACATACATATGTATATATATATATATATATATATATATATATATATATATATATATATATATATATATATATATCAGGCTGGGGAGCAGACATGGCATACAGTACCTTGACATTTCTTGGTACATATCCATTAGACAAATATGTTTGGATTGGCACATAGGATTGCCAGAACCATCAAAATTTAATTCATTCATTTCAATTAAAAGAAAAAAGAAATTGGCAGCTGAAGTGATGCGAGGTTGATATAGTTAACTGCAGAGTTTCAGTGCACAATAGCTGCCTCAGTCATGTACACCACT
Organism: Megalonaias nervosa; assembly: GCA_016617855.1. NCBI lineage: Eukaryota > Metazoa > Mollusca > Bivalvia > Unionida > Unionidae > Megalonaias > Megalonaias nervosa. The sequence goes on along the minus strand of JAECUM010021353.1, from coordinate 7,813 downwards.
CCTTCATTAACTCGTGAACCCACTTTAAATGTGGGGTTAGGTGTGGATCAGATTTTTTTTTACCAAAAATATACAAAAATTGAACTTTATTTGTTGAACATGAAGAAAATCAGAATCAAAATTGGTATTTGAAACCTTGATATATTGGTCATTTCGTCATTTTATTGTCAAAAATAGTTTTCTTTTTCAAAGTGAAATTCATGTTTTATTTTTATCTTTTAGTTTGCTTTAAATGTAATTATCATGAATACAATGTGCCCTCTTGTATTCAGGTGGGAAATATTCCAATCTACTATTAGAGTTTTGATGTTGATGGTCGTTTTATGAAATAAATGTCCTTAGTTTTTTAAAAAGGAATCATACGAAGCAGGGAACCAGACTAATAAACAACAAGAAAAGGAGTTGATGTAATACAGTCTTTTTGTGCACATGTGAAAGTTGTTGAAACCAGTTGTAATAATCTTATATTGGGCATCTTGAAAATAAAGGCAATTTAAACAGAAAATGAAACAACTTCTTTAGAAAAAGTGCTTTATTGGCAGTTATTAGAAAAAGTGCTTTATTGGCAGTTATTCCCAATGTGATTATAAAATGAGTATTTAACAATTAACCAGCCCACTTGCCTTCCCCCTGCCCCCTGTGGTTTTCTTGATTTCCAGCGGGATGGCATCATTTCTTATTTTCTCGAGGTCCTTGTTAACTCGCACCCTTGCTTATAGTGCAGTCTATATTTTTGGACCTCATTGTGCATGAGAAATCAAGGGAGAGGTGTAATTTGCATTTTAAGGTATTTTTAATGAAGAAAAGGGACTTGGGCTTTGAAGGAAGAAATAGATAAGTTGACATTTTATCATTTATTAATTTGAAAACAAAATTAGTTTAGAGAAAAGGGAATTATTATTTTAATCACTGGTAGTTGGAGAAAATAATGGGTGAATAGTAAAATTAAATCTGCAAGCTCCAGATTGGAAATTCCATAATTTAGACTTCTTGATACATCCATCTCTATAGAGGTAGGGATATATAGAAATCATTATGTCTGTTTGTCCATCTGTCTATCCATCCATCCATTCAGCACACATGTTAATGCAGCTAGTTCTTAGAGTCATTGCTCTTAGCTTATCTGGCAGAAAACAAAGTGAGCTTATAGTACGGCCTATGTCTCTTGTTCATTGTCTCTCTGTCCATCAACACTGGTGAACGCTCAGGAGGCTTCATTTCTGATAAGATCTCAATCATACTTGGTTTGCAAGTTGATATTATCAAGGTCTTGGATGAGTTCAGTTAATGAGCACATCCATGGATATTAATGAGGTGATCTTGCATTGGATTGGTTGAGCTTGTGAACACTCTAGAGGCCATATTTCTGATCAGATTTTGTTGAGCTGATATCATTTAGATCTCCGATTGTTTGAATTATGGGTGACATTCATTCATATTAATGAGAATAGCTTGCATCTGATTGGCTGAGATTGTGAACACTTTAGATGACATGCCATATTTCAGATCAGAATTTGAACAGACCTGGTTTGAAAGCTTGTATCATCAAGATTATGGATGAGAAAAATCCATGCATAATAATGAGGTGGTATTGCATATGATCGGATGAGTTAGATTCTGATCAACATCCATGCATAATAATGAACTGGTCTTGCATATGATTGGATGAGTTAGATTCTGATCAACATTCATGCATAATAATGAGGTGGTCTTGCATCTGATTGAATGAGTTAGATTCTGAGAAAGCTCCATGCAAGATAATGAGGAGGTCTTGCATCAGATTGTTTGAGCATGTGAATACTTCAGAGACCATATTTCTCAAAAAATTTTGTTCATACTGGCTATGTATGCTTTTCTCAACAAAATCTCAGATGAGTATTATTCTTTGCAAATTCCATGCATAGTAATGAAGTGATTTTGCATTAGATTAGTTGAGCTTGTGAGCACTGTAGAGGCTATATTTCCATGCAGAGTTTGATTGTTCTTCCCATTTAAGCTTGTGTCTTAAAGATCTCTTGAGTTTGATTGTGAGCAACTTCCATGCATAGTAATGAGGTGTTCTTCAGTCTGTTTGGCTGAACTTGTTACGACTCTAAAGGCCTTATTTTTCATCAGATAACTGGCAAACAGAGAAGGCAAAATGTTTAAGTGAGTGTTTCATTACCTATTTATGTTATGTATTACTGCTGTTGAATGTATTGGTGGGGCGTATAATGTTTTTATGGGTATAATAAAGCTTTATGACAGTAATTTAAACATTTTTAGAAGATGGTAGTGCAGAGTAGATGACAAAATTAAGCTTTGAAAACCACTAAAGCAAATGAAATCATCAATGTATCCCTTCTTTGCTATAACTAGTGCATAAAACATATTTTTCTTTGTCCTCTGAAATGTAATCTATGCCAGATGTTACAAATATGTAATTAATTTGCTTGTGTGTTAGTTTTAAATTCTTTTTTATTTTATTTTGTTTCATTATATTTTATTGTAATGATAATTTTTACTGGATTTGATATTTTTCCCAGTAAATTTAGTCTCTATTTTGACCTGAATAGAATGTAAAAGGTATTACATTATCAGTATTTTTAGCTCACCTTGGTTGAGACGTTTTGTAAACACTAAGCGGAAATGATTGGCTATTACAAAGGTCATTTTTGGCCCACGTGTTAGCTAAATTGTAAACAGCCTTTCTTTTTTATATATTTCCAGCGTGAGAGTTTGATTCTTAGATAGGGCTATTCTAGCTATGTGCTAAATGGCATTTTTTTTATTGTGCTGTTCAAATTAGTTATCACGTTGCCCTGTCATGTGAGCCACCATGTGATCTAAAATTGAGGCTTAAAACAGCCATTTTGCTAGTAGATTGATCAGTCGTAATTTTTACACCTCAGAGCTCAAGGTGTTTTATAGTTGAAGCCAGCTTGTTTTGAAGTTCATCTAATTTTTGGGATTTAATAATTTATTCTCTAGAAAACTACACAAGTGCTTCTTCTTTTTATAAAATACTTGGACAAAGACATTCAGTGGAAATTTATTCTGTAATTCTAAACAGGAACATTATAAATTGTTATTCAACAAGGATTTGTTGCCATCAGTACAATGACCTCATCTGACGTCATCGCCTTCCATATTGGAATTTCATCGAGATTCGAACCTGGATTCAATTAGAACTGTTTAGTGGTAGGACTTATATTTTTCAGTTCTAGAATAAAATTTTGGATTATATTCACAAACCGTAAGACCTATTTCCTATTTTTACATTGTTTTCTAGGGAAATAAATTATTTTGTTAAAATTTACAAAGCTTGTTGGTTCACTCTTTTCTTTTGTAACTTTTGTACGAGCCTACATTTAACACAGATTTGTTGAAAACAGGGACACTTGGTCTGCTACCCTTGGGATTCTGTGTGCATCAGTGCAAAACTTCATATTCAGGTGAAATAAAATTAAATTTCTAAAGGTTATTTACATATTTTTATGCACCACATCATCATGTTTTGTATTGTTCTTAAATGCTTTTATCATTCTTCTGGCTTCCCTCATGTAATCTTTCTTTGCTGTGGTAATTTCAACAGATTTTTTTTAATAGAATCACAGATTTTTTACCCTCTTGTCCCAGATTCCCCTGGTTGGCAATGGACATATCTGCCTTATGCATACCATTTGGTAGGTGAATTGCTATTTTCACATATTTTCTGATCCAGTTTTGATATAGTTATTGCTCTTTTTCTGTCAGTTTTAACTCACTGTTAGAGCAGATTATTGTAACCAGCATAGCTTCAGGAACCATGTAACATATTCTAATGGAATTTTGTATGAACATTGTTTAATAGACTTTGATGTACCAATTATGAGTTTTGTCATGTCACCTCTATTTGGATAGAGTTATGGTCCTTGACAATTAACTTACATCTTCAGATGGGATGTTCCTTACAACCAGCATTGTTTGAGAACCATTCAACACATTCTGGTGAAATTTTGGTTTGAATGTTGTCTCAGGCTTACATTTTACCTTGTATGGGTTTAGTTTTGTTTACTCCATTTTTAACAGAGTTATGGATTTTCTTGTCATCACATGGAAACTTGGAATGTTACTTACAATCAGCATAACATATTCAGATGGAATTTGGTAAAATCACTGTCTCAGAGACCTAGATGTTGGTTTTGTGATTTGTCTCATTTACACAATTTTTGACAGAGTTATGCAGACCTGCCAACCCTTATGATTTTGCTGTAAATCTTAGGAAAATTACCTTTAAAATACAAACTTAACAGCATAAAAGCAAAAACTATGGAAAAATGATCATTGCCAAAAAATCCGGAAAATTTTTCATCCGTGTTTGATTTGGATCCTGGTTTCATATTAGAATTAGTGAATTTAGTCAGGGAACCGACTTACTTTACAGCAGTTCCTCAGACACTTTAAACTGGACCTATTTGTTCAAGAAAGCATCTGCATGATCAAACAGTTGATTATATAATTTTTTTTAAAAAATGGTGTCTAGCAAGCAATGCATGTTTAAGACAAAAGGGAAAATAAGCCTCTTGAAAATGTTAATAATCAACACAGAAGAATAAAAATATTCAGATTCTTGTGAATAAAAGCTGGAAGGGACACAATTACATTTATTGGACTTCACGTGCCAATGTGAGTATGGATCATGGCGGGAGATATGATTGCCATCGTCATGTGAAATGGAAAAAGAATTTCCAAGAATTACTTCAAGTTGAGAGACAGCAACAAGCCATTGAGCTGCATAGGGTTTGGAACTAAAGTTTGTGCACCTGTACTAGTGGCAAATAAAGTCTATGCGTATTTTACAAACTTTTCAGTTGAACATAATGTTTGTTGTCGCTGCATGTTTTGAATACCAAACTTTTAATTATGTTTTCCAGCTTTGTAGTAGCAGTTTGTGATATTTTGTTACACCTTACTGAAAACTGGTCAAACTTATGGAAAAAAATCAACTGCCTTAATGAGACGAACTCGTCAGGGTTGGCAGGTCTGAGTTATGTCCCTTGTCTATGCACTTTATGTCTGTAAATGGGATGTTGCTTGTAATCAGTATGCTTCAAGAGCTATTTAACATATTCTGATGCAGTTTGTTTAAACACTGTTCCACAGACCTGGATGCCAGTTTTATGGTTTCATCTCTTCTGATACATTTTACCCAGTGTTGTGGATCTTGTAGATCAGCATCGTCATAAATGGGATGTTATTTGTATGGAAGAGGCCTTGATAGAGTTGGATTTGAAGCATTCCATGTGTTAATATAGAGGAACTGTGACCATGAATACTCTTCTCCAAACTTTGACACAACTTCCTCAGTTATGGGCACTATATAACAATTTGACTTCAATGGAACACCAAGATGCAACCATTGCTAATAGCTCAAGTTGGTATGTTTTATTGAAAACCAGATTAGGATAGAGTTGTGTATAAAATCTCATTATAATGTTTTAAAATAAGCCAAAATCTAAAATAAGTACAGTAAATCAAGTAGCAATTTTAAAAATTAAGTTCGCATAGTACAAAGGTATACCATATATACATGTATACAAGTTGGATTCAATTTAAAGCTTCAGATAGGGGTCTGTGCAGTTTGTTAGGAGTCATTACTTGAACAACATTATACCCTGATCTGGAGGTGCATTATGTGATGATGGCAGATCAGATTCTGTGTTGTGTGCAGTTGGATCAGACTTGTACATGAGTAAATATGGTATATGATATTACCTGTTACTTTATTGTGTTAAAGGAAGGTATTCAAGCATTTTTCTTCATTTTACATGACAAGACATTAGAAGTTCAAAGTATGCTGTTTCAGGGCCTGGTGAACTACCTCCCTGATATGAAAACAGAGACAGAGAGTGTTATAGCCGATGTTTACAAAAGATTCCAACATCTCCATGGTCTTCTGCAGATCAGGTATGTTCACAGTGCCAACTTGTAAATCTGGAAAAATCTATAAATATGCAAATTTCTTGAAAAGGAGATTTTTACAGAGTGAAACAAAAGTCAGACCTTGTTTCTTTATATTCTGTAACTGATCACTCAGATTTATTTTCTATTTATTTATTGTCCACAGCCTTTTTCCATTATACAGGGGACATAGTATCCATGTTTGTGTCCATTTGTCATTTGAACTTGCTTCTGCTTTGTAACTTAGAGCTGCTTGAAATTCATGAATGTTTATAAATCATCATTAGAAAATGCTTTGCGTCATTCATTGGAATTTCTTCAGCATGAAAGTCACAGCTGGATAATTTTTTTGTTTTGGATCATATATTTAAATTTACTTCGTAACTTTATTGCTGTTTGAGATTAAGGGATAAAACTTTATAGTCTTGTACAGCATTATTAGAAGGTGTGTTACATATCAGATTGTTTTATTCAACATTTGGAGTCAGTCTTCAGGGTGAAGGTAATAGGTATTTTTGGTTGCTTCTATTTCTGCTATACTGTTTACGGTTAAGGTCTCACCCATGGTACAGCTATTTTTCTTTCATGGCATATATATATCACAATAAAGGTTTTTTCTTCAAAGTCAAGGTCATTGGTAAAAAAAAAAATCCCATTTCTGCGCTTTTGTTTCAATGCCATTGAGATAGATCCATGAAACTTGGTTACTTTTTATGTCTGTCCTTTAATTCTACAGCTTTGTCCATTTATCATTATTTTTAGATTGAAACTGTATTGTAAACTCATTTTGTGTGTTTAGGTTATTTTTATAAACCCATGTGTATGTTCCATGTTTTTATTTTGTGTAATAATTCATTTGTTTTTATAGTGTTATGAGACAGTTTCATGTGTTTTATGTTGTCTGTATGGAAAATGTTCTTATGCCCTTACATCGTAACTTGATGTTGTAAAGTGCTTAGAGCATTTTAAAAGATTAAGCATTTTATTAAGTCCCAGTGCTAGACATCAGTATAAACTGCCACACTGCAGACATCGTAGCGATATGACTGAAAAATTGTTAAAGCTACGTTAAAAATCCAAATCACACACAGTTTATTAAGTCATCATTATTATTATTGCAAGTGCCACAGCCAGATTTCATCATGGTATACTCTTGCTAACCTAACCACAACATGTTTTGGGGTTTTTTTTGGCATCGTATAGGTGCCCCCTCCTAACCGATTGCTGAAAAAAAGGAAAAAGTGTGACCCCTTAGGTTAGTTTGTGTTGTGTTGCAATTAAAAAAGAATTTTGAGCAAAAAGTTATTTATTGTTTTGTATTCCAGGGTTTTCCCTATTGTTGAGGTACCCAGGCTGTTCCTCTCAGCTACTGGGGGAAGTTCATCCATCCTAAAGACCTCTGCCTGTGTTAGATTCCCTTCACCCCCCTTTTTTTTTTAGTGATCTTTCTCAAGGATCTGCTACTGTCCTGGTATGCTATGTGTGTATTTGCTGTAGTGTTTGTATGCTTTAGATATTTGTGTAAGGACAACTATTGTATCATATTATCTCTGGTTGTCTATCTTTTTGTTTTAATAAAAACAAGCCACTTTTTTAAAAAGTCTCTTTTAATATTTTTGGTTTTGTTTTTCTTTAAATTAAGAGACTACAGTGTGACCCTGCTATAGCACGCTCCATTATAACACGAATTCGGATATAACACGGTTGTGGTGTGGCTCCCGAAATTTCATATTCATGTATTTTTCTCGTACACGAAAAAAAAAATCTTTCTTAAAAGTATGAAAAAACCATAAAAAGTTTATCATATTAGGGAAGAGATCACATATGAATAATACAAGGTGATTGTGGCATAGCTCCTGAAATTTTATATGCATTTTTTTCATACACGAAA